>LTDI01000900.1:0-29956 GCA_001654545.1 Fusarium agapanthi
TAGAAATACAGCGCTAAACTCTCTATAGGTTTTAACAGTTCCTCACGAGGGCCTTTCGGGTAATGAATGATGAATAACTACCAACTTATCACGGCAATTCGGAAATACACCACTGACTCACTGCCGCCCAAACTCATAGAGAAGCCCGCCCATCTACCAGCAGCTTCCATTCGTCACCATCGTGAGCTACGCGACCTTCGCTCTCCAGCTTTCCCAGTATCTGCAAAACACCGCCACGAGCTGCTGGGTGCAGATTCTGAGGCACATCTTTGTAAATCACCTCGACCAGATCTGTCGCTGTCCATGCCGACCACAATGCAGATTCTTGGGCTTCCACTTCGTCAGGTCCCGTTTTCAACGTCTGAATGACCTGATCTTCTCGTTGTTTTCGATGTGCGATGTACTCGGCAATTTTTGCTGGTCCATTCTCGATCACCGGTCCATGTCCAGGGTATGCTCGGCCTTTGAACAGAGGTTTCATTTCTTCTAGGCTTCGTAGATACGTGATCATGTCCTCAAATACCGCAGTCCCTTGACCGAGGACGTTGTCGGCTGTGAACATTGCGTCTTCTTCCTCAAGAACGAACACCATATGATCCTTTGTATGTCCTGGCGTATACGCTGCTGTCAATGTAGCGCCGTCAACTTGGAAGCGCTGCCCGTGCTTGATTTCATGCTGCGCTTCCTCCGGAGTGTGCTTGAAGATTCTCGTATGTGGTGAGATGCTCAAGAGATCCTTGATACCACCTGTATGATCATGATGCCAGTGCGTGATGAGTGCGGTATCTATAGTCGCATTCTCCTGCTGTAGAGTCTCGCGGACAGATGAGATCCAAGCATTGCGACCCTCGCCAGTGTCAATGAGAAGCCGGCGACGACCCGTACCAAGAAGATATGTGTTTGTGCCTTGAAGAGTGAATTTGCCTGGATTGCCGCCCAAAATTCGGATGACTGTAGGACTGAGACGCTCTACAGCTGGCAGAGCAATGAGTTGAGTTGCCATGGTACTCCAGTTGTTGGTAATGTTCAAGGCGGAGGAACGGAGACCCGTATGGCGCAGATCGGGAGGAGTCCGGAGCCGGGATGCCGCAAAGTCGGGCCGAGGGTTCGGTAGACAGTGGAGACTTTGAGCCCCGTTTCTAGTCAAATAAGCTCAAAGTTCAAAGATGTTTGTGCAAGGTATGTTAAGGACGAAAGATGAGAAACAGGAAGAGGATGTTGATCTACAAGAGGTAGAGAGGGAGCTGGCTGTCGTCATTCGGCAATCTAAACTGCTTATTCAACGGAGAATGAATAAACCTCGGCACGAATGGTGCTCCTCTTCTAAGTGCATATTGACGCGATGGAGGGAGATACAGTAATAGGCAGGCATCACTTTACACATCGTAAATACTAGCTATCATCTTGTTTGATACTACATATCAGATTCTGTAATGGAGTTTCCAGATCTAGTGAAAATTATTCTCAACTACAACATTATCAGTTTATCAGTTAATGTGCCTGCTAGACGCGCCGTAGTCGCGGTTAATATGAGGTTCAGCTGGTGAGACTAGTGCCAAGCTGGGTAAGGTACTGGTTAACCTACCTAGTAGGTAGGTTATCTTCATGAGCGCCTCCATGACTTGATGATGTATCTGCCCGCCAATCTTACACCAAAAGGTACCTGACACACTAAGTTTTAGGGAGTCTGCACCCTTTGTAATCTCTCCTAATTACCTTACCTTACAGTGAGTGATAGTGGCTTTCAATACCACGGCTGCACTTCTATTTGCATCCTACCCATGCATGCATCCATGCACTTACTTAATCTATTCTATTAATTGAAGGAACAATCAATAGGCGCAACAACAGAGTTTGATCTTTTCATCTCTATTGTTTAATTCCTTAGCGGCCACCTCTCGACGCTCATTCGCCTCTTACAGTTCATTAATCTTTGATATTCGGTTTCAAGAGGTTGGCCACCAATTGTCCGACTTTCGGCTTGCTGCTTGTTGGTAGCACATTCATACAACTCTGCGCCTCGCGTGCATCCTTCAGCCTTGTACACCATCGCATCACCCGCCAGGCAAAGGAACGAATAAATAAACGAGCGACCGAACGAGCGTACAACGAACCGATCAAGAATAATCGAATAATCAATCCTGTCTTTATACGTGCGGTTTCGAGTGTACGGTACAGTAACTCTCAGCCGCATCCGCTTGATCACGAATCGAGCTCCCTTTTACCAGCCGCATCAACAAGCTTCATTCGTCTACCACGAGCTTCAATTGCCGCAGCAAACTCTAGCCGCAAAGGCTTGATTCCTCACAATGTCTGGGCGACCGACAACCCCGGCCTCACCTAAAAACATCAAGGTGAAGTCTCCGGTCCCCGGATCACCAATGTTCGGCTGTGGTATGCCCACCCAATGCTCTGTCTCTCTGTATCGTTATCTGATTGTCCCTAGAGCATGTACAACTCCTCCTCAGCAAGAACCAAGAGGTCATGAACAGCTCGGTCACGCACTACAAGTTAATCCTCCGCAACATCTTCGATGCGACACCCATCGTCCCCCAAACCTCAACACAAGAGGGCCGACCCGTTACAACACTTACCTCGAACTACCTCTGCCTACAATGTCCCATGACCGTGTCCGAGGAAGATCGATTGAAACATGGAACCAAGAAACAGCACCGTTTCTGTTAGTAGCCTTGTGCTGCTGCTTTCTGCTGCCTGTTTTGCTAACCCTGGCGCAGATGTTGACTCTCGGAGCGGTTGCCTGTACTGTCAGATGTGCGACGATTTTGTCTGGGACCCAACTCTCGAGGAGCTTCGAGTGAGAAAGATAGGGACTGGCTCTTTTTCTGGTAAGCGATTGTGCACCGAGATGCGTCAAGTCAAGGCTCGTCCATACGCGGTACAGAATGAGAACGAATGGCCGTGTCTTTGACTGATTTTCTGTCGCCTGAAATTAACTGTTGGCCAGGTCGCAAGAGAAAACACAATGAGCTCTTCTCAGACTCAATGAAGGATGACCCTCGGTATATTACTAACAATACTACAACCGCCTCCTGTCGTGCAAATGGACTGCGCGGCATCTACAACGCCGGTGCGACCTGCTACCAGAACGTTGTTCTCCAAAGCTTCTTGCACAACCCATTACTGAGAAACTTTTACCTAAGCGATGGTCACCAGAGCAATGATTGTCAGATCCCTCACTGCCTGAGCTGTGCAATGGACGACATGTTCCAAGATTTTTACGCCCTAGAGAACACTAACGGTTATACTGCTGCCAATATCTTGTCAGGTTTCTGGATCTCCGAGAAGAAGGCATTCGAGAATCTTGTTACCACCAAAGAACAAGACGCTCATGAGTTTTTCCAGTTCTTGGCTGAAGAGCTTCATGAACGAAATGGTGATGGCAAAAAGCCGGAGATCGGCAGCGAACATAGCTGCAATTGTATCATGCATCAGACATTCTACGGCAAGATGCAAACAACTACGACATGTCAAAATTGCTCAGGCCAGAGTAATTCCATCCAGTCGTTCCTTGATCTAAGTCTAGGTCTCGAAAATGTCGTCCAGAAGAAGAGCAAGAGGACTGGTCAGAAGAAGCCTGCTCTAACCTTGCAGGATTGCTTGGACGAAGAATACATCAAGTATGACAAGTGCGAGTATCGGTGCAACAACTGCAACGGGACTCAACAAGCCAAACGACATACCAGCATTAAGCGGCTGCCGAACGTTCTGTCGATACAGCTTAAGGTGAGTCTAGTCGGAGGCTCGTGAGTGTTGGTGTTGGTCCGCCAAGTTAACTCTTTTTCACAGCGCTTCGAGTACAGACATGGCCGACACGATCGTGCCGCGTCAAAAGTCGACAATGAAGTCAAATTCCCTCTCCAACTCAATATGCTGCCTTACACCAATCGTGTTCGCAATCACGAGAGTCGTGAGAGCCTTGAGCTGGAGCGATCATGCACCTATGACCTCCTTAGTGTTGTGGTTCATGTGGGTGAGATCGACACTGGCCATTATACATCATACTGTCGGGTCGGCGACCAGGTACATTTCATTCTTCATGACACTGTATCATAGCTGACATGTCTTTTCAGTGGTTCAAGTTCAATGATCACAAAGTCGAGTTGGCGAGCTTATCTGACGTCCTTGGGGCGCAGGCCTATCTCCTTTTCTACATCATTCGCTCGCTGGCCTAGGCGATTGGGGTTTGGATGAGGAGAGCTAGAAAGGCGTCAATGATCATGATCAATAAGTCGACTGGATCCATATATCAGCTGCAGGTTGAGCGCAGTATGGAGCATTGCTCGGCGCATACATGTAGTTTAGTAATACCGTGGCACCCTACTGAATAGGGCGGTCCATGGTCTTTCTTCAGATGTATCTCTTTCTCTAACTGTGACGAACTTCACTGGGTTTGGCATATCCCCAGATATTTCACAAGTTATTGTACCATGTGTCATGTTTCCCAGTCTTGTATGTTCTTCCAAGACTTTGAGACGGCTCCACCAGCGGGTGTCATCTTTGAACACCTCGCATCTCCCGTTCAGCTTCTCTAAGCTGATTCATCAGATCGCCAGTCCCAGGTTGAACTCTCGAAATTGGCGTAACAGTAATAGTGGTTACTTAAACCGGCGTGAGCAGGCTCGAAGGTTGTCGCGTAGACTCCAAGAGAACGGTAGAGCTTGTCAACAATGGTAGCCATTCGTTCTCCCGTGCAGACAATCACACGAGGCGACTTTGGCTTGACGAGCCAGCGGCCTGTTAGGGCAACTGGTGGGTGGCATGTTAGTAGTTAAATTGGAGGGTGTAGATCGTGATGCGAGATGGGGTGACATCCTCCGGATAGTGGCCAGGACGACTGTGAGCATTACTTACACTTAGTCTGGCAGTCATTGCTGAAGAATGGAGGGTCGATGATAACACTATCCAAGCTGCCCTTCAGATGAGCTGAAACAATAATATCAGCATATGCCAAAAGCAGTTTTCAACTAGCAAAGCGGTCATACCTGGAAGTTGGAGAGGTCGCTGGAAGTCATAAAAGACAAACTCGGGAAAGACGCTGAAACGGTGGTCATGTTCGAACAAGACCAGCTTAGGTCGGTCTTCAAGAGGCCAGAATCTCTGCGTCCCAGTCAGTTCCTGGGTTCTACATATCAAGCCATGGGCATGAAAGAGTCAGTGTTGATCTTACAAGACGGTTCTTGAGCGCAATGAACACACTCGGTGTCGAGACTACACCAATAGTCGAGCTGGACGATGCGCCATCGAGGAGCTGATCGGCCAGAGCAAAGGCTGTTTCGTCGAGGAACTAGATCGTCAGGCCCATGTTAGTATACATTTCTTTCCGCCATGTCGATATCATGAAGTTGTTGTAGTGCCAAGACCAGCCCAGTACGTAATAGATACCCCAACTTCAGACAGGCAAAGGCACAGACTCTATCCCAGAAGCCGATCGCGATGCCATGCCATGCCATGCCATCTATCTCCACCGCCAGAGCCAAAAGGCGCAAGACAACTGGACGAGAGGACGTTGTTTGTGCATGTCGTCTTACGTACCCAAAACTGCGATTCGTTCCAATCCTCCGTAAAGACTGCCATGCTCAGCGGTTGATCGTCCGCATCCTCCGCTACAGGGTCCTCGTCCTCCGGTTCGACGACCCCGAGTCCGGCTCCAGCTCTCGGAGCGGTGCCGGTCCTCAGCTTCTCAAATATTTTTTCATGGGCGTCCTTTTCAGCGTGGAACTCGGCCAGCGCGGCCAAGGCGTGACTCGAGAGGCTTCTGGAGAGACCAGTCCAGCCAAAGTCAGTAAACTGGGCCCTGTAACTTGCGGTGGCATGGATGTCTTGTATCTCTTACATGGGCTCTTCATCATCAAAAGACATCGGGATGTTGTCGTCAAAACGTTATTTTTTTTGGTTCTGATATGCGGTCGCTTCAATGCGTTGCGATGCGATGCGATAGAAGGTTTTTTGTGAGGATTTTGACGGGGTCCTCTTTACTGCCTGCCACTGCTTCCTCGACGGTCTAGACTCTCACTATCAAAGAGCTGCATATGCGATGATGGATAGCTAGCTACAGGGTAGCCACGTGTGGAGTGATTCTCTCAACTGTCATATTATCTGATATCATCTCAACCCAAAGAAACCTGTACAATTGTTCGAACTCGCATACTCTCTAGTCTATGCGGTCATATATACACGGACTATTGTCGACTCGTCCGCTCAGCCGTGAATCACCAGCCGCCTTTCCAGCATTCGCAATAAGCAAAAATTTAAATTCATTGTCTTTACAACTCATCCAAGACATGGATGTACTTCTTCTCTTCCCTCTTCTCCTTCTCTGTCGCAGGGGGGAGATCGTAGAAGTTCTGACTTCGGAATCCTTGCTAAAAAAGGGTATCAGTTTGTGACTTTCACGACCATGATGGGGGCACTTACCAAGTAGTGGTAGGTGAAGTTGATAATATCACCAGGCTCAATACCAAGATCCTTAAAGGTCTTGGCCTCAGGATCAATGACCTGGTCCAAGTACTCTCGCTCAACCTCATCGGCTGAAAGAGTGTGCCACCAGAGGAACTTGTTCAGGATCTCAGCAACAGGCTTAAGGATGGCCTTGGGCACGTTGATGTGTCGTCGCTGCTTGTAAATCTCCTTGTCAACCATAACTGAAATCTCCTCCATGCTGTACTTCTTGGGTCCGTAAAGCTCAAAAGTCTGTCCAGCAGTTGTGTCGTCATAGAAGATCTTCTCAAGAGCAGCACCAACATCGATGGACTGTGGCGGTTAGTAACGTTGACCCTAAGCAATCTGGCAAAAGCTTACGTGAACGGGGTAGAACTTCTCCTGCATGTTATTGGAAGTGAAGAGGTTGGTGACGCCAGCAAGCTTCAGAAGCAGGTTGTCCTCGAACCCGAAGATGGGCGCAGGTCGGACAATAGTTGTCTCAGGGAAAAGTTGTCGGGCAACCTCCTCAGCTCGACCCTAAGTCGTTTGTTAGCAATTCCCTCCATTGACCAAGCTGACGATCCACAAACCTTTGTTCGGTAGAACTCGGAGACGGACTGAGAGTCGGCGCTGTGGGAGGAAACGTGGATATATCGGTCGACATCGTACTTGCAAATAGCCTCGACAATTCGCTCAGTTCCCTCAACGTGCACATCCTCCAAAGAGAAGTTCCTAATAATCATTTAGCTCCCGTCCTATCCATTGGTCTGTATCATATTGACATACTTGGTGGGATAGTCGCGGCCAATCAAGTTGAAAACGGCATCGGAATGTCGAACGCTCGCCTCGATCGAAGGGGTGTTTCGAAGGTCATGCTCCTATTAAGAGGGTTACTGAAGGGATCCTGAGCATATCGGGACGAATTGAGGCGTACAATGAAGACAACACGGCCGAGATCTCCAGTGACCTTGAGATGACGCTTGGACATCTCCTCGCGGTAGGGAATAACGACAGTGCATCCCTGACGGGCTAATGCCAGTATCAGTATTCCAACTGCCCATTCCAGTTATCCAATTCCTGGCTCAGGTCGGCTCACCCAGTCGGTTGACAATGTATCGTCCTAGTTGGCCGGTTGCGCCAAATACGGTAACAGTATGGCCTGGTTTCCTCCCGTTAGTGTTGTTCGTGGTCATGGCTCGATCATCGTACCTCCGAGGGATGAACTAGAAACAGAATAACATTAGAGGAGATCCGAATAGTGTCAATGGGCCGTGGTTGAGCTTACCGGCCTCCCTCAACTCGCATGATAGGCTTGCCAGTTCGAGTAATGGAAATATCGGATAGGTATCGCTTGCCGGCGACATTGAAGGCAGCCTTGCGGGCCGCCCTCACAGCAAATAGAGGCGAAGCCATTGTTGCGAATATACAGATTGCGTGACAAAACGCTGCTGTGCCTCGCAATTGGCTGTTGAACGTCTCGTCGTCTCGATAGCAGTGTTTGGTGATGCTAGCCAAGTTAGAGCCTCGGGGAACGGTAATTGCAGATCACGTGATGGGTCACTGAAATCTTACAGCTTGTCATTGGTTAGCACCTTTCGAGTGCTCCTCCAGAGGTCGAAACAGTCCGTGCGCCTTTACGTTGCGACGACCAGGCTGCCTGGTAGGCTGTAGGCTCATTGATGAGCTAAGGACCTCCCTCCACACTCCACTAAAGCAACTTATCAACCTCTACGACCATACCAGCTTCACCGATTATCGCGACGGCCGCTTGACGACAACACGGTCAAATAGAGAAGGGGCCATACTCACGCTTTTGGGACTCATAACTCGCAAAATCAGCTTCGGTGCAGCAGTACGCGCCGATAGATTAAGGCTGCAGGCAAGCTAGCTTCAGTTGCTGTGCACGTCACCCATACAAGACACATCGATTCCACCGACATAAAATACGAATCCCGCCATCATGAGCAACGAGACTATTTCCGACTTTCTTGCCGAGCAGCGCGATGAAGCTCCCGAGGAGCTCCAGCCTCTCATTCTCGACTTTGAGAACTTCTGGGAGCGCAAGCTTTGGCACCAGCTCACTGACGCCCTCGTCGAGTTCTTCAGCCACCCCGAGAGCGCCCCTCAACGACTACCATTCTACAGAGTCTTTATTCTCAAGTTTGCCGACAAGATCAACCAGTTAAAGCTTGTGGATCTAGCATTGAAAGCAGCAACAGAGTGTGAAGGTGAGATTTAAATGCAATATGCTCCGAAGCCGGCGGATTGCTTGCTAACCGATGGTTTTTGAACGACATAGAAGACGAGCAGCGCCTTTCTTTCCTGCAATCAGTCGCCAAGAAGGTTGATAACGAGAATTCCCAGGATGCTTATGTCTATGCCTTGGTTGCTGTCGCCCAAGCAAAGCTGGACTTGGAGGAGCTAGATTCTGCGCGAAAGGACCTGGATACAGCCGAGCGGATATTGGATTCTTTCGACTCTATAGAGAATGTGGTCCATGCTGCTTTCTATGATGCAAATGCCATATACTACCAGGTATGTTCCTCATCTCAGACTTTGGACTTCTGGTGAACCCCGCTGACCCCTCCCTCAGCGCAAGATGGACTTCTCCAACTACTACCGCACTGCTCTCCTCTACCTTGCTTGCATTGACCTCAACGCAATGACTCCTGAGGAGCGACACAAGAGAGCCTACCACCTCAGTATTGCTGCTCTTGTTTCAACAAGCATCTACAACTTCGGAGAGCTCCTGCTCCACCCCATCCTTGACGTGCTCGCCAAGAGCGAGCATGCTTGGATGCGTGATCTACTATTTGCCTTCAACCGCGGAGATCTTGACGCTTATGACCAGCTTTCTGATCGCGTCGAGTCCAACAAGCTTCTTAAGAACAACGCCACGCATCTTCGACAAAAGATCTACCTTTCCGCATTGACTGAGGCTGTCTTCCGCCGTCCTCCCCACGACCGCACCCTCACTTTTGCCACTATCGCTCAGGAGACTAAGGTCCGACCCGAAGAGATCGAGCATCTCATTATGAAGGCTCTTAGCCTAGGTCTGTTGCGGGGAACTATTGACCAAGTGGACGGCGTTGCTCAAATTACCTGGGTTCAGCCCAAGGTGCTCGACATGAAGCAAATCGCTGCAATGCGCCAGCGACTGCTTGACTGGGACTCGAGCGTCAACCAACTCGGCAACTGGATCGAGTCGGCTGGCAAGGATGTGTGGGCTGCGTAGACGAGCTCTCGACAGGAGTACGGTATAGGGGATGTATGGCAATCAAAACGAACAAATGTACAGTATAGACGAATAGAAACTTTACTGCGGGCAGATGATGATCTTTTGCCCAAGTCAAGACTATTAATTCTAAATTTTGCCTAATCTATGTGCCCTTGTTTAATACTAAAATATCAGAACCACCAGTCTGAATTTCTGGTGGCGCAATGCATGCTTTGCTTCCTATCTTACAGTCCGAACCCTCAATTTTCCTCAAGCAGTAACCTCTCCGAAGACATTGACCATGCCTACGAGCCAGGCTGGCCACCAAACGCACCATACTACAACGGGCGTATACATACCCCAGATGTTCCAGCCGAAGCTGGCCTCCTTCAGCAAGTCCGCGATACTGATGTCCCAGATTTGGGCAGCTGCGTACAAAACTGTAGGTGGTGACACGACATTGAGGAGACCTGCTAGAGACCAGCGAAGCCCCGGGTTCTTGACCGGCTGGACAAAGCTGAGCGGGCTTGAGAGTACGCCGATGAGAAAAGCAAGAGAGAAGTTGAGAGTTGCAAGAGTAGAAAGGCACATGCCAAGAACGAGAAGAGAGAAAGACTTTGTGAGTTGGAAGTGCTGCATCGTGGGCTGGGTGACAAGCGTTAGGAGACGAGATATCGCGAAGGGCAGGACAGCCGAGATGACGGAGAATGCAGCAAAGGCGGGTGAGAGTAACTAGAGGTAATCAGTATAATAAGACTGGAAGATGATATTGGGGGGAGCACTTACGCCGGCGGGAAGGTGGTTGAATATGTATAGAGGCACAGCTGCGAGACCCTGGCAGACAGCAACAACACCGAGCGGAACAAACAGATCCCGTCCAGCTTGTGTTGCTTCGACAGATGCGGTAGATGTCTTCTCCTTAGGTTTCTGTGTCGCTGGTGATTGGCCACTCTTCACCCAGAGCGAGATAGCCATGATGGTAAAGTTGGCAGCAATCAACATGGCACTGGGAAGATAAGTACCGATACTAACGAAGCGATCGGTCTGCATCAGAAGATAAAAGAAGAAACTCTGGTGCAGGTGCTCAAGCAAATTATTCAAACTTCGGAACGACCCCTCGACCAGGCGTCCCATGGCCATCTCATCATGCCATCCTTCGCCGTAAGGCTGAAGTGTCACGGCATCAACGTGATATGGGATGAAGCTGCTGTGAGCACCAGCTGCATACCCGAGACCTTGGTTGAGCATACCACGCAACATGGTTTGTAAACGATCAGGGTAGGTACCCTTGTGCTCTGTCATCTTCTGAATAGAAGTACCAATACCCATCTGGCCACCAGCAATGTTGACGATTGAGTTGATAAGATCAAGATTAGGAAGCTGGCCATTAGGGCCATCGTAAATCACATGAACAGACTTGAAACTCTGTTCTTGGGGGTAGTCGATAGCAAGAGCACCCTGAAGAGCACCGGACTTGAGAGGCAAAGGAGCCACAAGACCAGGGTTGTGAGCATCATGGTAAGCGTCAACCCAAGCCTGCGTGCCTGTCTTGCTATCGGGAGGAACAACAAGAATGATGTCCTTGGACCAGAGTGACCAGCCTATGCTTGTCAGCGTCTATCGCTTGGTTTGAGTTTCAGGGGGTGCATACGCTTAAAGTAACGGACCAAAGTCAATGCCAGGGATACGCCATTGCGGTTGAGCTGCTCCTCGACGTTCTTCCATGCAGCAACCAACACAATTGCCTCAGTGGCATCGCCACGGGGAGCTTGCAAGATTGCGTAGAGGTTCTGTCCTGAGTACTCATGGCCGGCTGAGTGGTAGGTGTAATTTTGACGCCCAACCTTTAATCCAACACCCGTGAGAATCTTGTCGAGCCTGTCGTTGATCCTGTAACCAGCCCAGGTTAGTGATTGCTGTATTTTCCCAAATCCATGTCAAGACGCACTCATAGTTGTTCTTGTCGACTACATCGTCAACCTCATGTCGGTAGGCGCGGAAGATGTTTTGTTCGCTTCCTCCAAAATATGTATGCACTTGACCTGGCAACAGGGCATTCTCTGATATGTATGTTCGCCGCGAATATTCGTTTAATGGCAGAAGAAAGAGCCAGATTACACCGATCGCGATGCAGAGGAAGGACAAGTAAGGGGGTAGCTTTAGAATGCGAGGATCGCGACGCAGCGACAGCGCTGAAGCTATAGAACATATCAGCCAATGGTCAGAATAGGGGATGAGAGAGGTGATTGCATACAAAGTAGTCGCGACATCGTTTAGCCAATGTCTTTGTGATCAAAGACTTGGTCTATCGATGCTTGAGTTGAGTTAAGGTTGAGGTTGAGGTTGAGGTTATCGTTGGCTTAGCCTCCCGTCTTGGAAACAATGGGATTCAATCACGAAAGAGGGTACGTACCGTCATGACAGCTTTCCATTAAATAGAAGCTCCCCCCGGCTTCAGGGGTTATGTTGCGGGCCGCCTGCAGTGGATGCGGGGCAGTCTATGCGGCTACCGGGGGTTCATGTCGATCGAGAGCTACAGCATCAAACAGTCTTTGAGATTAGAATCAAGCTTAACATTAGTACTTCAATAATAGCGTCCAGGCATGAATTGTTCTCTGTTTTAGGCATGCAGTATTGTAAATGGAAACAAGAACTCACTGCAAGAGTAGACACATCGTAAACCAATGACAATACATGTATCACCAGTATTCATGACAACTGAAACAATCTTCGTCCTCTACCTTTATTATCGCTTCATCCATTATAATAGTACCTCAAATAGTTCATAGCAGAAAGGATCATGACCAGCTAGATGAACCCGCGCGGACGTCCATTCATTCCTTTGCTTTTAATCGCTACGCCAATCCCTGACGCAAGAGACTCCACGAAAAATGAAATGCCCTTTCTATAGTACAATTCGAAAAAAGAGCGTGCAACAAGCACTTCCGTACCATTAAAGTTACACAAAATTACACGCGCACCATGTACGCTCATTCAAGGTCCGAGACGCTGGGTTGTACCAACGAGCTCCGTCGCTGCGCTGCCACTGGGACCAGGGCGGTTGGTCGTGGGCAAAACACCAAATCGGCCATATGTTGTCTTGTCGATGCTGACATAGTGAGGGAGGATCTTGAGGAGGTTGAGTCGATTCTCGACCCATCGAAGACCCCATTCAGGGGGGGCGAGTAGCTTGGCATACCCGAAGCCAGCTATTCTAGCTATTAGTTTCCTTTCGACCACGACAGTGACTGTGAGACTTACCAACGTATCCAATTGCAATTCCACATAAGTGACCAAGAAGACTAGTACCAGGTACCAATGCCCTCACAACCATACACATGATTAAGGGGGTAGTCCATGTTGGGATATGGACAGTACCGACGACGAAATGAGGGTTGGTTTTGTATGTTTGAATAGACTCCATCGCCAGTAGAGTAAATACCCACATGCTAGAACAAACGTTAGCCCAAGTTCCTGCCTAACAATTTCCTCTTCGCCGTACCTCGCTCCCAGAACGCTATGGTTTACGTGGAATACATATCGCTCGATCAGAACGTACATGACAGCCGGTATCGATGTAAGGGCTAAACAAAGCGAGTCAATTCATAGTCCTTCAGCATATCTGAGGTTTCTTACGTCCAAAGAACAAAGCAAGGGATGTTAAGGTGCCATGTTCGTTCTCGAACCGCTCCATTAGAGGAGTAAGCGCCGCGAGGTTAAGAATAGCATGGATAATGTTAAGGTGTATTAACGGGAATGTCGACAATCGATATGCTTTGAGCAAGTCTAGTTAGCAAATGCGCAAAGATTCAATATCGCTTGGTAGTACCATTTGTAATGCTAATCTCTTCAGGAATGAGGGCGCCCCATTCTCGCAAGTTCCATACTGATTGTAGCGATGCAATGGCGAGGGCAACAATAGCGACGATGATAAGTCGTGTGAATAGCGGCAGCCGTGTCAGATATGATCGGGCTCGTAAAGCGTTGAAGTTCTGGAGACGGGGTCGCATGTCTAATAGATTCGAGCTGCTCGGAGCAGCCGGATAATCGTCGTTTTAAAGGAATGAAAGGACCGACGGCACGGAGGGGATAATAAGATAGAAAAAAGAGAACTAATACGAGTTTCTTGACAATAAGAAAAAACCGGTTGGAATCACAACTCACTTTCACGCCCTAAGAAACAATCGCAGGACGATGGCAAGTCAAACTGGACAACGGACCCTTGACCCTTAGGTCGAGGTGGCTGTTGAGTTGTCTCGGCACGTGATCAGTGCACGGCCACAGCTGATATGAAAGCTGAGTGATGTACTTGTTTCTGGGACGTGGGTATCACGCAAAGTTCAAAATGCTCAAGGTGCTATAGGTAGGTAGGTAGGTCGCATCAGAAAATCATGAGCCTGAAGAGGCGTTCACAGCATTGCTCGGGTTTCGTATCTAAACAGGCTGGGACGATAGATCGATACCAGATATCACTATGGCACATCGTGAATGAAGCAGATGCATCACTTATAAACAAGAGGTATTTGAACAGTTAGAATTTTGTTACAACTAATGAAAGCATGGCTATTCCTTTGCTACAAATATGTAAAAGACATGGGCGCTCAACATTTTAGACATATACCGTCCGTTGAAAAGCCCCTCTACTGTCTGCCCTCGAAACCCAATCGAGAACATCAGGATGTACGCCGTATGTGACCCAAAATATCAATTTGCTCTTCTTTACTTTACTTCACTTCATTCCTTCTTTAGTTCTTGGTGGTCTTGGCCATGGTGTTCAGGGCAGAACCGTTCTTGAACCATTCGATCTGAGCCTCGTTGAAGGTGTGGGACAGAGGGATCTCGAAAGATGGGCTGCCATCGGCGGGGTGGACAACAAGAGGAAGGGACTTGCCAACGGCGAGCTGAGTGCAGAGGACATCGACCTTGTCATCAGGTCGGATTTTGTCGTAATCGGCAGGGTCGGTGAAGGTAAGAGGAAGCATACCCTGCTTCTTCAGGTTGGTCTCGTGAATACGGGCGAAAGATCGGGTGATGATGGCAAGACCACCAAGGTGACGGGGCTCAAGAGCGGCGTGCTCTCGGGAAGAACCCTCCCCATAGTTCCAGTCACCAACGACAACCCACTTGATGCCCTTGGCCTTGTAGTCACGGGCGACAGCAGGGACAGCACCCCACTCACCATTGGTGAAGTTCTTGATCTTGTTGGCCTCACCGTTGGCCTCGTTGATGGCACCAATCAACATGTTGTTGGAGATGTTGTCAAGGTGACCACGGTACTTCAACCAGGGACCGGCCATGGAGATGTGATCAGTGGTGGTCTTGCCCTTGGCCTTGATGAGGATAGGGATGTCCTTAGCATCCTTGCCATCCCAAGGCTGGAAAGGAGTCAGGATCTGGAGACGGTCGGAGGTGGGGGCGACATCGACAGTGACGCTGGCACGGTCACTGGGAGGAGCCTGGTAGGTGTCCTGACCGGGGTCGTAGCCCTTGCTGGGGAGACCATCGCCGGTGGGAGGAGCAAGCTTGAACTCCTTGCCGTCCTTGTCCTTCAGGGTATCGGTCAGAGGGTTGAAGTGGAGGGAGCCGGCAATGGTCATGGCGACGACCAGATCGGGAGAGGCGACGAAAGAGTGGGTGGCGGGGTTGCCGTCGTTTCGGCCAGTGAAGTTACGGTTGTAAGAAGAGATGATAGAGTTGGCCTCTCCCTTCTTGACGTCGCGTCGGTCCCATTGACCAATGCAAGGACCGCAGGCGTTGGCAAGGACGATACCGCCGAACTCCTCAAAGGTCTGGAGCTGACCATCACGCTCAATAGTGGCGCGAATCTGCTCGGAACCTGGGGTGACAGTGAAAACAGACTTGGCCTTGATACCGTGGTTGAGGGCATCACGAGCAATGGAAGCAGCACGGGTCATGTCCTCGTAAGAGGAGTTGGTGCAGGATCCGATGAGACCGACCTTCAGCTCCTCGGGCCATTTGTTCTCCTTGACAGCCTGGCTGAACTTGGAGATGGGAGTACCCAGATCAGGGGTGAAGGGACCGTTGATGTGAGGCTCGAGCTCGGAGAGGTTGATCTCGATGAGCTGATCGTACTCGGCACCCTCGTCAGGCTTGAGGCCGTGGGCGTACTGGCGGGCGAAGTCGCCGATCTCCTTTCGCTTGGTGGCGGCGAGGTAGTCGTACATGCGGTCGTTGAAGGGGAAGACGGAGGTGGTGGCACCGATTTCAGCACCCTGGAGAATATCAGCCAACAATCCTGTTGATGAAGGAACAAGAGTCACTTACCATGTTGCAAATGGTGGCCATACCGGTACAAGAGATAGCGTCGGTACCAGGACCGTGGTACTCAACAATAGCACCAGTACCACCCTTGACAGTGAGGATATCGGCAACCTTCAGGATAATATCTGAAAATGTGTCAGCAAAGTCAAGAAGAAAAGCGAGCTGTCATCCTTACCCTTAGGAGCAGTCCAGCCGTTGAGCTGACCAGTGAGCTTGACACCAATAACGTTAGGGGCCTTGAGCTCCCAGGGGAGGTCGGCCATGACATCGACAGCATCGGCACCACCGACACCAATGGTAGCCATACCGAGACCACCACCGTTAACAGTGTGAGAATCAGTACCGATAAGAAGACCACCGGGGAAGCAGTAGTTCTCGAGGAGAATTTGGTGAATGATACCAGAGCCGGGCTTCCAGAAACCGATATCATACTTGGCACAAGCAGTAGAAAGGAAGTTGTAGACCTCCTTGTTGATGTCAATAGCGCGAGCGAGATCCTTGGCACCACCGACTTGGGCCTCGATCAAGTGATCACAGTGGACAGTAGTGGGGTTGGCAACCTTGTCCATGCCAGCGGACATGAACTGAAGGATAGCCATCTGAGCGGTGGCATCCTGGCAAGCAACACGGTCAGGTCGCAGCTTAAGGTAGCTCTTGCCACGCTGGATGTCTTGGCCGTGAGGGTCGTCCAAGTGAGAGTAGAGAATCTTCTCAGCGTAGGCCAAAGGTCGGTTCAGACGAGCACGAACGATGTCGAGGTTCTCGGACATCTTCTTGTAGTTGATGTAGTTACCCTCCTCCCAGTTGTTCTGTCGGACCTGTCCAGCGAGGCATATTAGCACAATTGTTCCCGGATCTCATGTCTTGTATCTTCCTGAGTCCATAACTCGGGTTTCATATTCTCTGGTTGCCATTGAGCTATAAGTCGCGCAGTTCATTCAGGCCTCGGCATTGCCAGTGGATTGGCAGCCGAACTGAACAGTGCACCATGACGTTTGGCGCTTGAATGGTAGTGCAAATAGGAAGTGATGAAGCTTCGTATCATGGAATCAAGAGACAGCAATGCAATTGGTTTGAAGCTTACCTTCTTGTCTAGAGGGCTATCTGAGACTGTGGCCATGCGGCGGAAGCCAGAGGCAGCGCCAGCAAGGGCGCGGCTCCGGGACATGTTGCCCAGAACCTGGCGTGTAGCAAGCATTGCGACTATGGTGCTGTGAGGGGACTGTCGTTAGCAAAAAGTGATCGATGACGACGGTTGGGTATTGTAATTGACTTACGACCCAATATCGGTCGATGAGTGACTCGATGTATGCTCGAAGGGTGATTGCGAATGTTCAACTGAAGAAGTTGAAGCTTTTCGGGTGGGTTGAAGGAAGAAGGTGGGGGAATGTGCTGCCGAGCAGGTAAGGATTTTATGCTCTTCAGCCGGTCATGTGTTTATCTGGGTTAATGCAGCAATTGGGTTTTATAATTTAGCTCAAGCAAGAAACGGACGTAAAGTTTATGTATTTTTTGGGGATTTAAATTGTTGTCAAGTGTTGTAGAGGTTTCGAGGACATCATCTCATTGTATTACAGTCTTGTTTTACATATTGTTATATCAACATCATTCTCATCTCATACATAGTAATCTTCATCTTCTTCCACAGAAGCCACGATTTGATTCTCTTTTTTTCCTCTGGTTGCGAGGCAGTTGCTGTTACCTCGGTCTTGCGGGCACCCGTTACGGCGTGAGCCCCGGACCATGATGTAATTTCCGCATCGTGGGCCCCGAAACGGTCTAGGCGTTCATCATGCCCCGGAACCTCACAATCAATGACAAAAGATGCTCTCTGGTTGGCCAAAACTCTGACTCACTTCACAGGGTTTAATCGCTACAGTTCCTCGGGCCAGCGGCTTTACCTTCGGTCGCCGCTGAACGGACATATCCCTTCGCACATGCGATCCTCCGAGGTCATGATGCTCGGTCACCGATCTTTTTGGGCTTCAAACACTGTTTTTTCGGAATTCAATTTTCATCTGCGAGCGGTTGAGGGAATTTGGGGTAGCCCTTGAGCGAGGGGGAATGTGAAGCTTTTCACCAAACCCCAACCCCCTATGCCCTTGTATGCACACCCCAATTGTGGTTCTGCCAAATGTCATGCCGCAGACCGCCCAGTTCATATGTATTATCCAATGATAACTGAGGCGATTATAATCTTCATATCCGTTCTTGGAGCCGATTGCAGGCTCTTGTCCACCTCTAAGCCGCATCATGAACTCCCTGTGTCTTAACCCACAATCCTGATGGAGCACTGGGAGCCGATCAACACTGTCGCATTCTAAGTTAGTACGGCACAAACGGCTATGCAAACGCCCATCTAACCGTGCAAGCATCCTTCTTCTCGTCCTTTCGAGCTTGAGTCTAACTTGCTCTTTGCCGATCGTTGATCCCGGAGCCGGCGACCCCAGACCCGCTATCCGCCGGGTATCACCAAGCCCGGCCAATTCCCATCTGATGGCTGAACAAGGTGCAAGGCTGGGCATGTGACAGCATATCTCAATTTTTATGGGGGATTGAAAGCCGATTAACTCAATGAGATTTCTTTTCAAGCATAATGGAGCATTATAATTAAACTAATAAAGATCAGAGAACGGAGGACTCTACAAGACAAAAATTGGGCTGGTCAAAGTTCCGTTCTACCTACTATTCACAATGTTACTCCTTAATTAGCCTACTGCTTAGGTGTTTAGTTGTTGTCGTAATGATATTTAGAGCCTTTATCTTGTAGCTTTTTACTTCACTTTATTCAGTTTTATTATTTTATTTATTTGCTGTTTTGTCTTTCGTTACTTCCCTTCTATTTCTACTCATTTTCCGAATTTGCTTTCTGAGCCGCACAATGCCTTGTTTTATCTCTGACTCGAAATCGTCGTGATATCGTGCCTTGTTCAGATTCAACCTGTGGCTGTAGTGCCCCACATCCGTCTTATCAGCTTATCGGGTCAGCCCCACCATAACTTTTTTCGAAAATCGCCAACCTCAACGACCGCTTAGCTAGAAGTATTGAAGTTACCAATATCACAATCTGGAATAGCATACTCCAAGAATCGCATTCGCCTAAGTCACCGCGAAGATGGGTGTCACAAACAAGAAAACAATTACCAAGACAAGGCGCAAGACTCGAGACATCGACCAGGTCAAGGCCGACCTCATGTCACCCAAGCATCTGAAGCAATTCATGGAGACGAAGGCTGCTGAGGACCTTCCCGGCCTTGGGCGTCACTACTGTGTTGAGTGCTCCAAATGGTTTGATACGGATGCTACTCTGGTCTCGCATCAAAGGGGAAAGCCTCATAAGAGAAGGTATGTCACATAGTGACTCGCAATGGATATCTATTTGTCTATTAT
Organism: Fusarium agapanthi; assembly: GCA_001654545.1. Lineage (NCBI taxonomy): Eukaryota > Fungi > Ascomycota > Sordariomycetes > Hypocreales > Nectriaceae > Fusarium > Fusarium agapanthi. Next base: position 19,331 of record LTDI01000900.1, read on the forward strand.
GTATGACATGTGTGCTAATGCCCCGCCAGAGTCAAGCAGATCGCCGAAGGGCCATACACTCAACAGGAGGCCGAAGCTGCTGTCGGCTTACGAACAGACAACGGCGACCGAAAGCGTACATTTGCCGACCAAGATAACGATGTTGCCATGGACGCCTAAATCTTGTCCGATAAAATTCTTCATAGCACGCTAAACGGGGGATATAAAATCATAGGGCGCATCGGAGCTGAGCTTGATTTCTTACATTGCAAATGGCGTTTTGGAATCTTTCTGTCGATATCCCGATTACATTCACCTAACACCACGACCGCGCGGTCTGGCCAGTCCATTAGGCCGGCTACGTCCAACACCGCGAGTCGATCTTCCCCGAGACGATGTTCCTCGACCGGGAGCAGCAGGAAGACGTGATTGTCTTTTTTGGGGCTCTGGTGTGGTGAATTTGGAAGACTTGGTGGTAGTGGGAGGATTCTCGACAAAGGACGTGTCAGTGGTCCTATAGGCTAGTCAGAAGGGCCAATAAAGGTTTTTAAAAAAGAAGACTTACATGAACGTCATTTCTGCATCGGCCTCTGATTTTGATGGGGCCACGGCGGGTTGTTCTGGTTGAGTTCGGTCTCTGCGGAAAGATTCCGGAACAGGCCCCTGCAAGAATAAGCCTCAGAATAACAAAACCGTACATATCCGATACGGATAGCTTCAATAGACATACCTCTGGGAAATCAACACAAAAGGCATTCATGTTCAGACCATAAAGGAAGCTCGCAAACGATTCACTGAATCTCGCTAAACTCTCATGCATAAGCTGAAAGTGCATCATATTCGCTTCGAGGTCGGCCATGGCATCTGAAAGCTCAGCGAAGGCTGGCTCAAATGCATTCAGCGGAAATGGCGCATCATGGTCTCCAGCACCTCGCGCGGACTCGCGAAAGGATGATCGGGATGAAGGTCGCAGCGGGGTGGTAGGTCGTGACGTTCGGGAACGAGAATTTGAGCGTTTGCTGGGATCTTGAGGTGTGGTCGACATTTTGGCAGCTTTTGTGCTGTGTTTCGCATTCGCTGTTCTGTTCTGTTGTTGTTTTTTTGTATTTTTTCGTGTATTCGTGGCTGGGCGTACTAGGTAATGCAATCCGCGTATTTGATATCGCGACCTGAAGTTGAGTTGTACGAAAGTCAACAAACATTGGATGGAAGTCTGTTGTGGCGCCCCCGCAATTCGTTTCAAGATGTGGCTCCCAGTCCCATGTGGCTTTCCCCACGACGGTTCTATTGCCCAGATAGCATCATATGTACTTTACATCATGCCCGATTTTGATATCATTTGGCCTCGAGTCTTACTTGCTTTTTGTTATTTCAACATGCTATTTTTTAGAACTCATCATTTATCAAGCATGATGGGCATTATGGTTTCCAATCTCTCTACTATCCATGTTTGAGAGATGTCGCGTGAGTAGTCTTCCATTCAGGGGCAGACATGACGAAGACATACGATATCCGGATAAAGAAAAGCTCACTGTATGAAGACTTTGGTAGAGAACACTGCCATGTTATGAACATTCACTTTACATCAACTAGGGGACATGGGGCCCCTTGACCGTGGGATATCGCAGGATTCTTTGTCTTCAAGCTGTTAGCTAGGTAGCTCTATAGGGTAGAGCACAGCCACGCTCACATTTAACGTATCCGTACTTTGTTGTCATTATTTTCGGTCTTGATGTTGAGTCACCTTTCGTTCGAGACATTTTAATTGGGGTTCTTGAAGTGCGTGACAGAAAAGCGTCAACATCAATAATAGGCCTCCAATCTTTGTTCCCGAGTACTCCGAACACTAACAAATGCCCTACGTCAATAGTTGATCCTATCCACTCTTCATCCGCGGAAACCGGAGTCTTGCAAGCTCCGAACACACCTTGAGCATCAACAGGTTATTCTATTTTATTACGGTCGTACCATCCTGTTAAAAATCCGAACGATTCGTATCCATCATCAAACCTGGAGGCCTGTCAGTGGATTGTTCCTACTTTGTACCTGCAAAGCAGCTTCGAGTAGGTAGGTAGGTATCTGTGGAGCCGATACCACGCCAACAAAGAGTGTCCCGCATTCTAAAAATCCCCATAAACAACGACATTGATTTACCTACCACTTTGGGTTTTGCGGCGTATGTGCACGCGTTTGCAAATCTGACATATCTTTCTCAACCCTTTACCTATGAGGACCCAACTGGAACGGAACCTATGCTCGTATAGCCCTCTTAAATACTACTTTCAGCCACTTTCGCGCCACCTCCAGCTACGGTCATCTGTCCTTTCTTCCAGCTTACTGAGACAGCCCCTTACAAACTCACGAGCAACCCCTGCATGTGCTAAGAGCATCGCCTCTGCGAGATATCTAACAGGTTCAAGGAACCTCACTCACTCAATTGCCATCAAACGGACAGTATACAGCAAAGCCGGCTCAAATCCAAGTAGCAGACTTTCCCTCGAAGCCAACTCGCTTTACTCAGTTGTTGTAGCTGTAGCTGTCATTACAGCTGTTGTTGCTATATCAGCTTGGCCTGCAGGAAGCCCCAGCAACCAACCCCCACCAGAAGAGTTCGAGATCATGTCTTTCCAATTACCCCCTGGGCGCCCGGGGAACCTGACTCCCGAGCAAGAGGAGAAGCTTCGCAAGCTATGGACTGCTGTCTTCCAACTCACTGGCGTGGCCAGTGAGGAGAGCTCTGGTGCCAACCTCTTGCCCCAAAAAGAGGAGGCGAGTCCAGCAGAGGCTGATCCTAAGAAGAAGCGAGGATTCGGCATGTTCAAGAAAGGCAAATCCGGTACTTCGACACCAACTGAAGCTTCCGCTGAAGAGGACAAGTACAATGAAACCAAACAATTCCATGAGACTTTGGCCAACGAGTCCCCTGAAACAATTCGACACACGATATGGTCTATGGTGAAGCACGATCACCCTGATGCCCTGGTTCTGCGCTTTCTCAGAGCACGAAAGTGGGATGTCGAGAAGGCTCTCGTTATGTTGGTGTCAACTATGCATTGGAGGCATAACGACATGAAGGTAGACTCTGAAATCATGAAGAACGGAGATGCCTTTGCGGTTGAGGATGAGAAGACCGACTCTCCTACTAAGCAAGTTAGCGCCGACATGATGAAGCAACTCCGAATGGGCAAGAGTTTCCTGCACGGCACTGATAAGCAAGGCCGACCTATCTGTTTCGTCCGGGTTCGCCTGCATAAGGCTGGGCAAGAGTGCGAAGAAAGTCTGGAAAAGTACACAGTCTACATTATTGAGACAGCGCGCATGACCCTTCAGCCCCCTGTTGATACAGCTGTAAGTACCCCTGGTCTAGAAATCAGAGCATAATATTGACACGCAAACCCAGTGCGTTGTCTTCGACATGACCGGCTTCTCTATGGCCAACATGGACTACACACCTGTTAAGTTCATGATTAAGTGCTTCGAGGCCAACTATCCCGAGTCTCTAGGTGCCGTCCTGGTACATAAAGCTCCCTGGCTTTTCCAAGGTATGTTGCTGTTTTTGGAGCGAAGATAGGTACTGACTCGTAATAAGGTATCTGGAAGGTCATCCGTGGCTGGCTTGACCCTGTGGTGGCAGCCAAAGTTCACTTCACTAACAACCGCACTGAACTCGAGGAGTTCATCGCTCCAGACCATCTGATCAAGGAGCTTGAAGGCGATGAGAACTGGGAGTACAAGTACATCGAGCCTATCGCTGGCGAAAATGACAAGATGAAGGATACGCAAACACGAGATCGTCTTTTGACTGACCGTGAAGGGTTGGTCAAGAAATTCGAGCATACAACTAGGGAATGGATCCGTCATCCTGATGGTGAGCAGGGCAAACAACTCAAGGCTGAACGAGAGAAGATTGCCAAACTTCTCAAGGAGGATTACTGGAATCTTGACCCATACATCCGAGCACGAACACTCTACGACAGACAGGGTGCGATACAGATCGACGGCAAGACTGACTGGTACTCGCTCAAGCCACCGGCTGCTGCGGGAGCCAGCACTTCTGCTGATGACCTAGACTAGACGAGGCGTGTGAAGCACAAAAGGAACTTGGATTGTAGATAATCAGGTTGATTTGGCGGGGCAGGATGGTACCTGGTAACCGACAATAATACTAGAAGGGCTCTTCATGAACCAGTTCCCTAATGTCCCATTTGGACACTGTCGCATATATGTGCATCAAATCTCTTTAGATCTTGGCCTTGAGCTCCTCACAGTAAGCCTTGAGCTGTTCCATATCAGCAGGGTTTGTGGGCCATTTGACGCCGAGGCCCTCAGTCTCGTTGGGCTTAGGGATCTGAATACTTGTTAGCTGTAGCTCGACGATAATTCAGGCTTTGATCTTGTTACCATATGGAAGTGAACCTAGGACTATATTAGTTTCTTTTTGCCGTATATTTGGTATGATAGACTTACATGGTCAACTTCTTGGTGAGCAATGCGGCCATTGTTCTGGAGGATGTTGTAATCGGTGGCACCAGTCGCGTTGACAATCTTCTTGACAACAGGCTATGGACACAGTTAGACTTGAGTATTATCAATAACATCCCAGTACTTGCCAGAATCTCAGTGAGGTGTTCGTCAGGAATATCAGCCAGCTTAGCACCGTGGTGCTTGGGAATGACAAGCTATATCTTGTCAGTGGGTTCATGACGCGAGCTGTTGAGAACATACAGCATGGCCCTTGCTGAGAGGACCAATATCAAGGAAAGCGAGTGTCTTGTCGCTCTCAAATAACTTGAAAGAAGGGATATCACCTAATCAAGTACCAAGTCAGTTTACACGAAGACAAGGAGTTAGACAAAAGAGCTGATGAACACCCTCAACATACTCTCCCCTCGGCAACTCCCCGCATACCCTCAACTCATTCATTCAACCACCGTGCTTCCCATTCTCTTACCCTTGATGATGCGACAGAAAATGCAAGAGGACATCTTGATGTTCAGTTGTTTACCTGTTGAAAAATATAAGTGGAAGAAGAAAAAAGAATCAGAGAACAAGCTGAAGTTCAATTGTTGATTGAAGGATCAGATTACATGAGGGAACAGTGAGAGAGGTGCAGCTTGGAGCTACATAGTATGAGGGGCAGCTGGTGTGAGCTTTGATTGGCTGCTGTGCTAGGATTGAGGGTATATTATTCCAAATTACACCACTTTCTTTCGGAGTGGGACCTCCCATCGAACTCACCTCTTGCCTTTTACCAGATGTGACCGTGGGATTGGCCCAACAGACTCCATTCACCTAATCTTTGGAAACCCTTCGTCTAGAGACTCTAGATTCGAATTTTGATTTTTGTTTCATTTTCTGATCCAAAGGCATTAAATAGCGGCATATTTTAGTTGGTCTTTTGTTTTTGGTATTTTTTTAAGACCATTGAAGCTCTTTTTGGGCGTTTTAATAGCTTTCCTTCCCATGTTTCTAGTAGTGAGGCTTCTTTCTGCGCCTTGATTTTTACGTCATCTTCATCTCGGCAGGGTCGCCTCACACAATCAAGTACCTAGAACTAACTGCCCGTGCTCCCAAGACATAACCGTAGCCAACCCATGATCCATCATTCTTCGCCCACTTTCAGGCGCCCAGTTTCTACCTTGCAGCACTTTTTGCCAAGATTTGCCATTCCAGTCAGTACCCGTACGAGTCACGAGCTTGACCCTCCGAAGCATATATACTCCAACTTTCGCCGCCGACTGCTCGTACATAGTACGATCGACACCCTCGAGTTTGCAACGGACGAACGTGCAGGTTCCAAACCATATCCAACCATTGCATTTACTCGAAACGAAATGCCTGAATACATCAACACGCCTCTCTTTGGCGGCGCAATCACTTGCGACCTGCCCGCCAAGTTCGCCGACGTCAGGTTCGTACTCATTGCTCTTTGCGCCCAACTACACCTTTTCCTGTGCTGACTCTATGCGCTGCAGCAAGTTGCGACAAGTTCCCGATAACCAAGAAGTCTGGATCGACCAGGATGGTTTCACCAGCATCATCTTCGACATCACAGAGCGTGTTGGAGGCTCTGGCTCTGGTCCTGAGGTCGATGGTCGTGCCATGACAACTCATCTTGAAGATATGGTTGGTTCGGATATTGATACCGTCAAGATCTGGAACACTGCCGAGACCGAGTTCTCGAATCTAGAGTATGTTGTCTCAGATGCCTCCTGGAAGTGGCAGTTACTGATATTTGTAGACCTGGTACTCCCGCATACACACTTATTTCCACACAGACTCCTCGTGTGAACCAGTCCCGCGACTCAACATCTGCACCCGATTTCACCGCCATCATCCTAACTCTTTTGCGGCTCGAGAAGGCCAAGACTGATGTTCTCATCACAATCAATGTTCCTCATATTAAGGGAGAGTACGACGAGGCGGAGGTTGATCTTGAACTAGGACGTCAGGGTAAGCTCATCGGCGCTGCCGTTGAGTATTCTGCTACTATCTGGTCGACATTTAAGATCAAGGACTGGGGCCTCTTTGGTGAAGCTTAAAGTACTTGAAGTTTGTTAAAAGTGAATGGAGAACATATTCAGGTTACGGAGGGAATGCAGCAGGAAAGAGCTAGGATATCATGAGATGACTACCACGACTTATGACCCGTTTTCTTTGTCGATGGATGAACATACAATTATGGACATGACAAGTATGGGAATATGCAGGCTAACAAGTTGCTTTCAGATGAATATGACAACATGCCATGATGGAATGCCATATTGATAAGCATTCAGGCATATGTAGCTTGGGAAGCTCTACAGTTTTAAGAAACTGCTGGCTGATAGGAGTCAAATCGAACTTTGTCTGCATTCGCAACGTTCAGTGACTATTTACACTCTTGCATCACTCTAATTTCTCAAATTTTCACCTATTTATACAGGGTAATTAATGAGCTTCCATGAGATATGATATACCATATCTTATAGTCTGGATTTCGACAGGCAGCGTCGTGTGTGGGTGAAGACGCAGGTGAATTCAGTTAACTCAGACACGGAAATTATAATATCGAATGGGTATAGACAAACAAACTCCTAGTTATGCAATTATGCTTCAGCCTCAATAGTTAGATCAACCATATTGGCAACAACACTCTCAACTCCCAACTTGCTGACCACCTTGCTTCCAGTCTTACCGCCCTCTTGCTTCGCCCACTTCTCTGCAATGAGCTTCATGACCACCTTCTGGGGACTGCCCGGGTTCTCTCCTCTGACCACACCCATCTGCTCTTTCACAAACGCCTGATATCGGCTCGGTGCTTTGCCTGCTGCTGCTCCCCTTGGTACTGGCTTGATCTGCTTCAAGTTGCCCTTGCACTTCCCACATTTACTACGCTTGGTATCAATACTTTTGGAGTGCCGCTTGTACTCAACTCCGCATTCTTCACACTCCCAGACGTACTTGAAGTCGATTTCGTAACTGTGCTTGGTCGTCACTTCGATGCCGCGATCAGCAAACTTGGCTGAGCACTTGGCCGCCCAAGCCTTGAACTCTCGACCATGAGGGTTTGTCGTTATGCCACTGATCATGAAGTTGGCGAGATGGCAAAACTCATGTGCCATGACATTGAGTAGGCGGTTCTCGTCATCAATGACCTTTTCGGCAAGTTCAATTGATGCATGATGCTTGAATATCTTAATGGGTTGACCGTCTTCCGTCTTGCATGTCGTCCTAATAGTCTCGCAACGCCAACTTGCTCGCCCAGCTGTCGTATTAAGTGTTTTCGTCCAAACGAGCTTGACGCCACCTGTGGACTCAGCAAGCTCAGCAATTCTACCCTTTGTGATCTCGCGATCGAGTTCGGCTAGAAAGCTCTCGGCCAATGCATGTTTCCTAGATTCAAATGACTTCTTGGTCTCCTTCCTGGGCTCTTTCTTTGGGCTCGCCTTGCTTGGACTCTTGGTAACAGGGGGGAGGATGAGCTTGCGTGGCGAGTGCTGGTCGTTCCAGTCGTTAACAAAGTCCTGGTTCCAAAAGGCATCCATACTTGGACGATGTGGCGTCTTAGGGATCTGTATTTTCTTGCTTGGTGATGCAAGCCCCCTTGGCTTTGGTGCTTTATGAGGAGTACTGGGTGGTGTGGTGAACTCATCTATCTTCGATACTCTGCTCTGCTCATCTGAAAAGTCCTCGAGCTGTAGCCGCAGCTTAGATAATGTGTCTGCAAGGTCCGAGGTGGTGGTCGTCCCTGAAGCAAGCCGTTTCCCACTTTGGCTGGTCTTCCTGGACCCCACAACCTCTTCACTCGAAGTATTCTTGACAATTTCGCGCGTTTTTTCATTGCTCATGTTTGTAGAGCGGTTTGGTTGAAGAGTTGGAGCATTCTTGATTGAGGGGATACGCTCCCTGGTGCCAACTGTCTTTGATGGCGGGCTACTCAAGGATCTTGCCCCTCTTCTTGTTAGGGGCTCAGGGGAGTCATTCAACCAATCCGACTCTGAGACAGAGTCAGAATGTTCGTCCGCAGTTTGATAGATACTTGTCTCTTGTGCTTTCTCCTCCTCCTGGCTCACTTCGCTTTCAGCATCGCTATCAATCTCTCGTGCAAAAAGCAATGCTTTTGACTTGGTTCCAGAATGAATACTTGGTGTGGGCTCCTGAATCTCCAGAGTAGGTGTTGCCACCGTACTTGTATTTGTTTTCTGAAGCCGTCGGACCCTTGTCAAGACTGTTTCCTTTTCGGATTCAGAGTTTTCATCACTCTCGTCATCAGAATCTTGCACAACCCTCTGGTTTCTCCTCCTTCTTGGCTGTTGTCGAGACTGCGGCATGTCCTTCTCAGTCTCAGAGCCACATTCGGACTCTGAATATAAGGAAAGTTTGTCGACTGGGGTTGTTTGTCGTAATGGCTTCTTCTCATAACTTGCAGCCCTTGATTTACTCCATCGACCACCTCGTGTGCTTTTCTGTTCTTCCGAGTTCCATTTCTGAAAGAGGGGGTTGGCGATGGCTTGACTTGGTTCTCCAAGACGTCGCACACGTCGGGTTTCAATGTTGGAAATAGTCTTAGGAATCGTCGGCTTGCTAACTGAAGGCGCTGGTGTAGCTGTCTTTGGTGCTCGGGTGCTTGGTTTCCGAATAAGAGTTTTCAGATCAGGTAGGTCATCGTCACTGGAGGGATAAATGTCTGCCAGTCTTGCCATAGTGGATGTGTTGAGTCGCAGGTGAGGAGGCTTAAGCTACGGCATATGCTGGTTGAGGGAGTGTTTCTTGCGCTGCCAATGGCATGCGGGGATATAGAGTGATACTTTTCGGTAGGTGATGCCTTGATAGGTATGCGATGACCTGGAGACGATAACTTCTATGGTATAAACTGGTTTAGCTTGAATGCATGATGGCTGTAGAAAAATTTGAAACTTAGATCTATCAAGATTTGGAACTCAAGGTAAAGAGCCGTCGCATTGGCACAGCAACAGACCCATATTGGAATGTGGGATCGCGAGTCCACGTGACGCCCACCAACTTCTGCCATATCTCCATAGATCGGGATGCGAAACATACAAGACACAGGCTCACAATGAATTATTGTTTGATGGATTTATGCCAGCTGTATCCGTAGTTCGTAATGTGAGACATATTTCATACCTACTCCGTACAAGTATCGAATTGAACAAGCGGCTTCGTTCACAATTCTAGAACATGAAGCTAGTACGTATTGACAAGTTACGATCAGAATGAGAAGCCCGAGCCGGAAGAGCGGGAAACAACTTGACATGCTTATTTTTAGTGTTCGCTTGTGTCGTAGTCCCTTGGCAAATTTTCGATGCCAGTCGCTGAGACCTGAGAGGCGATGGATGGGTATAGGTTAACCCATGACAAATCAACACTTTTACATTACTTCATGGTAAGTATTATCCGACTCAGTTTATGGCTTTCTGCTATGTGAAACATATCGTTGAGGCAGGGACATGACGTATTTTTAATTGATGGCCATATTACTAAAACAGGTTCAGTTGAAAAGTGAAAGCCATGACAAAGAAACAAAGCGGTGCGAGGCAGACGAACTGGACGTGACTCCATTGCCGGACTGTTTGAAGCGCCAACGGGTGGGAACATGGAAAAAAGGAGGTGGCCATTTTCAGAAGCATTCCGCCAAAAGTTGCTTATCACTTCGGCTGGTCCATGATAGAGCCCACTTCGTGAGTCCATGCTGTGATCATCAATGATAGATCATTATTAGCTGGCTCGGTACAGCAGCCGTGTCGCCGTGCGTGTCACATTGCTGATGTTCATCTACGGCCAGGATCATCATGTTGATTGAATCAATCTGCAGGTCAATCACAGTCTATCGTCGATATCAAGCAGCACAAGCATCCTCTCTATAACTAACTAACCCATGCACAATAATTTATTTATACCTAGCCAATTTCGTCCCCGGCTACTGCTACAGTGGGAGGTAAAAAGTATAAAGACCCCCTAAGTAGCTCCCCCCTGACTAGCCCGATTAAGACCGCGTTTTTAACACCGCTTTCCCCTATCTTTATACTTATTATAATACTAAAGAATAGCTTATAATACTATAAGGAAAGAAGCTTTTACAGTTATTATAGTTTTAAATATATAAATTAAAAAGCTAAGTGTTGTTTTAGCTATGTTATTCCTTAA
>LTDI01000902.1:0-17877 GCA_001654545.1 Fusarium agapanthi
TTATAATATATAACTACTTAAAGGAGTCTTAGTTACTAGGTCTATTTAAAAGATAAGTCTTTCTAGTTAAGGAGAATATCTTTAGATATATTATTAAAAAGGTAATTTATAGTTTATTTAGCTAATTAGCAGTTTATTTTTCTAAATAGTTATAGCTATATAGTCTATATAGCTTTAAGACTTTTAATTATTAAATTATTATCTTTATTAAGGCAATTCTATCTAGCTAGCTAACTTATAAAAGAGAGGTAATTAATTATTTAACCCTTATATTTTAAGAAATAAGGCTCCTTTCTTGGAAATATAGCGCCAAACTCCCTGTGGGCTTAACAAATTGTTAGGAGCGCTGGATGGAACAAAGCGACCTGCGAGCATGCCCGGGAAGCGGGCACGGACGGCCGCATCGTTAGGTAGTGTGCTAGTGGGCCAATTACCAGCCTTCGCGACGTCATCACCGTCGCAAAGATAGCTCCTCCTTCAGCTATACCAGGTTTGGGTTGGATAAACCTTGAAGGTTTGAGGGAAAGAACTTGGAATGAATTGGGCTAAGGGACTTTGGAGGGAGAGCTTGCGATTCTTTCTCCTCCATCTCAATTGAGGGGGCTTGTCTACCTACCTACGCTGAACTCGTGCATGCTGCAATCAGCCGTCAATTGCTGTACAAAGATCCTCCTGAGACATCATCGCTTCCGGATCCAAATTTAGTCTGATCCATCGCGACACAGCATTTGCGTGTTTGTTTTGGAGGCCGGCAGATCCCCAGACCATAGTCTACACGATATCAATTCTTTGCCGGAACTCTTCGGCGTCAAGGCTCCCAGCTCGCGTATTCGTTTCCCCTCCAGCGTCGCTTTTCGCATTCAAGACATATTCCGAGCCACACACTCACAGCTTCCATCATGCCCAGCACATGGAACCGCTTCAAGAGCCTCTTTAGCGATGGAACCACCAGCCGACGCGAGTGGCTCCATGAGGAGGAGAGAGCCCGTATGTTATCCCATCGATGCGAAACCTGGCTGTCAGCTCACATGCCATAGTTTTGCCTAACCATCGGAACCAGAACATCGCATCTGCTACTCCTCCGGCCGAGGTCATGAAAGTTTGCCTGCGATTGCGACATTTGATCCGCGAATGCGTCCCTTGCGAGCTTGAAGAAAGTGCTATCACGCGATCCCATAGCACTGTCATCACCAGCAAGGTTGTACAGGCGGCTAAGGAAGCTGGCGGCCAGAAATACCGATCATGCGTTGTACGTCAAGCACTCTTCCTTGATGCTCGATGCATTCGTTATGCTGACTTTGCGTTCTGTAGGTGTATGCCCTGCTCGTTAATATGCGATGGTTTAAACGCGAAGCCATTCTCGAGCTGTGGGATGCTGATCTCCACGATTTGCGTGCTGTTGCCTGCACTGTTATCGCTAAGCAGATGTGAGTTTTAAAATGATATCTCCATCACCAATTTCAGTTGGCTTACTCGAACTAGTATCGAGGGAGAGGAGGATCTCGATTACCTCCTACACCACGTTCTTCTCCGTCGATACTCTTTTCTCATTGACCAGGTTCCTACAGCCCCAACCAATGTCATTGAGAAGGCTGTCGATCTGCACGCAGTCCGGGTCATTGGCTCCTCTGGCTATCAGAAATGCATTGCCTATCTCTGGCGTGGCTGGCTAGTCCAGGACGAAGATGATCCCTCCGAGTTTGTTGACTACAAGAACAAAGCAAACACCAGCCTACTTGTCCACATGGACCCCGATCGTATGCGTGCACCTCGCTACCAGAATGCCGCCCAGTTGCTATTCTCCATCATATATCTTGGTCTGTACACGGCCGCAGTCAACTCTGCCAATGCATCAGGAGTACTGGATGGTGCTGAGATTGCGCTCTACATCTTCACCTTTGCCTATGTCTGCGACGAGTGCCTCAAATATTACAAGGCTGGCTACCACATCCTGGGATTCTGGAATGTTTTCAACTTCGTCCTTTACTCCTTCTTGACCGTATCATTGGTTCTACGCATCATAGGACTGGCATACGGGGACAATGATGATGTGCATAAGAAGTACAACGAGCTCAGCTATAATCTGCTTTCTTTTGTTGCGCCCATGTTCTGGTCCCGCCTCTTGCTTTATTTTGACAGCTTCCGTTTCTTCGGCGCCATGCTAGTTGTGCTGAAAGTTATGATGAAGGAATCCCTCATTTTCTTTGCCTTGCTTATCGTTGTCATTATTGGCTTCCTCCAGGCCTTCATCGGTCTCGATATTGCTGATGACAACATCATGGGCGATACCTGGTTCATTATTGAGTCTATGCTCAAGGCCATCATGCAGAGCCCCGAGTTTGATGGCTTCGATGATTTTGGACATCCATTCGGTCTCATTCTCTATTACTGCTTTACTTTTGTTGTCATGGTAAGTTGGTAATAATCCGTCCTTGAGAGTCAAGCTAACTCAATATTCTAGATCATTCTCCTCAATATCCTCATTGCACTTTACAACTCGGCCTACGAGGATATCTATGAGAATGCCGATGACGAATATCTCGCACTGTTCGCGCAAAAGACGATGCAATTCGTCCGAGCTCCTGATGAGAATGTTTATATCGCCCCTTTCAACCTCGTCGAAATCGTCATTTCAGGACTACTTGAGTGGTGGGTACCAAAGTCCACGTACGAGTTCATCAATGACTGCGTCATGGCTACTCTATACTCCCCTCTTCTTTTCGTTGCAGCCATCTTCGAGAGGCGATCTGCACGAAAGATTCGACACAACCGCTCACGAGGCGAGGAGGACGACGATCAGATCAATGAATGGGAACAATTTTACGAGAACCTTGACATGGAAGGTGAAGGCTGGGCCAAGACATGTGAGGCCGTCAAACCTAACGTGGAAGACGAGCCTGCTGTCATTGAAGTCCGCAAGCTGCGAGCTGAGATGGAAGAACTCAAGGCGATGCTTTCTCAACTCACAAACAGCAAAGGAAGTGATGATGAGACCATAACGGGCTCAAAGAGTGGAAAGGAGCCAGCCACTGAAGACGACGACACCCAAGAGATATCTGAGGCTGCTGAGACCCAGGATGCGCCAGACACATCGGATATCCCAGAGGGAGAAGGGGCTTCTGGTGATCAAAAGCAGGGCAAGAAGAACAAGAAGAAAAACAAGAAGAAGGGCCCAGGTGGGCCCAGTAACTAGAGGTTGGGGACAGGCAGTGGTTAATATGCTTTGCAGTACGTTGATGGGGCATTATTGGCAGAATTTTGTTAGCTTTGGCTCTTGTGCGGCCTTGAGGACCTTGTCCAGTAGTAAATATGATTGATTCAATAGTGGTTAAAATTGCACTTTTCGTTATCGAAACCATGCACAACATACCTAACTGTAAGCTTGTGATTTTGTAGGCACAAATTCTTTGGTTACTACCAGAGTGGGGGGGTTCAGACTCAGGATGTAAGCCTTCGACGTATCGTTAGAGGACTTCTATTAAGTTTTATAAAGCGCTGCATCATGAGATTCGTTCCAGGGCAGGCCGGTTCAGGTAGTCTTAGTATTCACACAATACCACAGGACTTCTAGTTCCACGTTTGTCTCACGCCTGCTGTTTGATCTCTCCCGCAAGGAGGTGCAATGCTGGGAGAAGTTCTATTGAATGTGCTATTTCGAAACAGCTCCTATAGAGCTATGTATCATGCTGCAAACGCCATAAAAAAAGCTAGCCTATCATGCTCATTACGTGGAAGACCACGAGCCAAGCTAAGGATTCTTGGTCGTAAATTTGGACGGCAAGGTGTACCATAACAGGTGTAAGCATCCGTTACTCAGGTTGAGTTTGGGATGGTATTGAGGAAACATATTGCTCTGTCTTGCCCCTGGATATCAAGAATCACATAGATATGATTCCCATTCCTCGCAGAGCTTGACATCTGCCCTTTCTATGCAGATCAGTCTTTTGTGGGTGGGAACATTCGTCTAAAAAGAAACCGTTAGCGTGTGGATGAGGCATCAGGGATAACAAACGTACGGAATCGTCTCGTTGTACGCATTCACATCAGGAGCAACAAACGTGACAAATACCACTCGGGTGAGCTTGCTTCCCTCCTCACTCTCAAGGAATTCTCTCACAGTCCTGCAGGCGATCTTAGCGGCAGGAAGGTTGGGAAACCCGTAAACGCCTGTGCTGATGGCGCTGAAACCGATCGTGGTCACGCCGTTCTTGACGGCAAGCTTCAGACTCTCGCGGTAGCAATTGGCGAGACTTTCGTTAGGGTTCGTATCTGCAGCGTATACAGGTCCGACGGTGTGAATGACATGCTTGGAAGGCAGATTGTAACCCTTTGTGATGACAGCCTCACCAGTGTTAATGGGGCCGAGGGTCTTACACTCCTTGACCAGATCCGTACCAGCAGCCCTATGGATGGCTCCATCAACACCCCCTCCCCCTAGCAGAGATCTGTTTGCGGCGTTGACGATAGCATCGAGGCGAAGCTTGGTGATGTCACCGCGAATCAAGCCGATGCGTTTGTTGATGGAATCAGATGCAGGATAGTCAGGGTCACTTCTTGATGAGAGATGAGCCTCGGAGAGGGCAGAGTCAGGGTCGCGATAGAGAGAGGCGAGGGTCGGAATCTCGCTGAGGCCTCTAGTGGCAGCCATTGTGATGAATCGTTTGGCGAGCATACACGGAGAAGAGCTGTGGTGGGGTTGTCGATGTCAGTCTCGAGGGACTGCAGAGGTGGTCAGAACGAAACTCTAGAGAAACGAAGGGGTATTCATGTACCTGAGAAGGCAGTATTAGATGCTCGTCTTCTTTTTTGCTGCAAGTGATATAAGGAGCCTTATCGCACTCTGCTTTCGGTGTGTTATTATGATGCAATCGAGTACGCCCTTGAGTACTCCGTACCTTGGAGAAAATAAATGGCTTAACAAGGAACAGGGCTCAGTGGTGCCGTGTCGAGAAGATGTGAAGGGGAATAAGTCTAGGAGCACCGGGTCAGACTGCGTAAAGGTCCTCGTTATTATCTTTGTCCCTGTAACTTGAGAACGTGACAATGGGAAGCAATGACCTGGGGATGGACGGGAGCTCCATGCCAGTGAATGACCATCGAGTTGACTTGATTACCCTACAGGTGGGCATATTCTGGAAGCTTGGATCTTTGGATGGAGGGGCAACATCCACCATCCGCAGTGGGCCCGGCCTGGCATAACAGGGGGCGGCAGAAAATCTGGTTTACGTGACAAAAATATCAAGTCAATGAATCACTTTCGCAAAGGCTTTCACTCACCGGGTTAATTTCATCACCTGTTCCACGTATCCCAAGCTTTTTGACACCCAAAGGGCTACCACGTTCCAAGGCTTCTAATAAAATCTAAATTACGATCGTACAAGCCTCGATCTCGCCTACCTATTCGCTAGGGGTTAGTCTTCGATTAACGACTAAACTACCTGCAGCGGAGAGAACTCTAAAACCACAACCTGGAATGCTCCAAGTCTTCCAAAGTTGTTGGTTGGTGAAGAGCACGTCTAGGCTGAAAAGTCCTGTGACCAGAGCTGCGACGCATTCCTCCGTCTCGAATGTTGGTCAAGACGTGGTTCCCGAAACTCTGTTTCAGTTGAGGATAAATGAAGACATAATGAGGCAATAAAATACTAGAACATGAATTCCGAATACCTAAAAAACTGATCCAACAACATTCGACCCAAACAAACATCAATACAGATCTCCCCCAAGCTAACCCTTGCTGAGGTCTCGACCCTAATCAAACCCCTTGTTCGTTCGTTGGTTTCCTGGGCTTCTTCGACTTCGACTTGTAAACACGTCTCCTGGCCCTAGGCATCTCCAACTTCTTCTTCTTCTTCTTCTTCTTGGAGTGCAGAGGTACCCAGCTTGACCTTCGCTTCAAATCATATCCCTTTTCTCTTGCCTCTGACCTTTCGAATGACGCGATCTTGCTAAACAGCTCCTCCTCAACATCCGACGATCCAATGAGTGTTGTTCCGCTACTGCTGCTCTCTCTCGTCCGTTGCTCTTCGTCGTCTGATACGTCCGTCTCACTGCTGCTGTGACCAAAATGCGACAAAACTGTGGCTTTACGTCCTTGGCTTAAGCTCCAGGTCATGTCAATATCCTCGCTGTCTCTGCGAATTGGTGATGTAGAAGATTGAACCACAGGTGCGCCCCCAGTTGCTGCAGGAGGCGGGCTCTGCCCAAGCTGATGCTGATGCTCCCAAGCTAGGGCAATGTCTCCGAGAGGGCCAGCCACAAAAGCAGAGTCTTGGTCTTGTACCACTTCTCGAGGATACTCGTTGGCGAAGGAGGCGGGATTCCGCATGGGTAGCGAGGCCTGGGCCATGTTTTGAAGATCTACTGTGAGATCCTCTCGAAGTGCATATGGCTGAGGCGTGATGCCGTGTGCGACTGGTGGTCCGTCTGCGAGCCGATGATTGACCCAAGCAGCCAGGTCTCCTGTACTGTTTGCTACCCATGCAGGGGGTTGATTGGGTTGGCATCGAGGAAAGGGGGAGCTGGTTCCCGAGGAGAAAGCCGAGAATGGAGAATTATTTGCTTTGAACTCCTTCACGCTACTCAGCGGCACTGCCTGGTTTTTGAAACCC
Organism: Fusarium agapanthi; assembly: GCA_001654545.1. NCBI lineage: Eukaryota > Fungi > Ascomycota > Sordariomycetes > Hypocreales > Nectriaceae > Fusarium > Fusarium agapanthi. The sequence continues at coordinate 6,609 of LTDI01000902.1, forward strand.
ACCTCCTGGAATTTGGGTGGAATCGGAGGTACAATGCCAGCTTGTTCTGCTGCTGTTTTCTGCAAGGTCGGGGCTTCACTTTTCGAGCGATTCATGATGCGGTTGAGGATATCGGCCCGTGCGTCGTTCTCTTCTTCTCTGAGCTGATGAACCAGATTCTTCACGGCATCGATATCGAATATACCTGTAGATGGTCCTTTGATGCTTTTCTCATGGCTATTGCTGCCTCGATCATCATCCAGTATCCCGGACAATCGCTGAGCAATGCTCAGTACGTTAGGGTCCCCTCCTGGGATGACTAGTTTGTAACTTCCAAGGCTCAGTTCTCTCTGGAACCGGGTTTTGAACTCCTTCATCTTTTCCAGTTGGCTTCCCGTGAGTTTCATCATCTCCTTTTTTGCCAAGAAGTAGAATCTCTGATGGGGCCTGCGTTTGGACTTGCGCATCATAGGCATCGATAACAAGAGGTCGCGCCAATTGTGCTCGTAGTTCTGGGTATCCAAATCCAAGAGTCGTCGAACGTCTTTGACTCTTCGGCCTAGGTTCCATATTCGATTGAACCACTCCGCATCAATACATTTGATTCCCCGGTCAGCAATTCCAACTGGAGTCAACAAGTCGGTTATGTATTCGATCATCGTATCAACTCGATCCCGCAATTCTTTATCATGCCCCATGCTAAAACGGCGGTAGAGCGGCCAACCTGAGATTCCTGATTGGTATAGTTCACATACCATGCTTTCGATGTGCAAGAGCTCCCTTTCTATACGGCGTGTAAAGTCCATGAGTCTGGGTACCAGACGCTTTTCGTGGACCTCAAGACCGCTATATCGAGTATTTTGAGCCCAAGTCTCTGGGTCAGAAGACAAGGTGTCAAGGGATTCAGATTGGGGGTCCGGATATTCCCCTCGTTGGGCGATTGCACCCTTCCACAAGTTGTAGAGAGAATCCAGGACGTCATCTTGGGCCTGGTCTTGAGATGGTTGATATGTGTATGCCGAGATCTCACAGAGTATTATGAGTATTTCTCTACTGAGACGCTGCCAGATTTGATCTCGATGGGTCCAGGTCATCATGTCAGTGGCGAATTGCTCATTCATTAAATCAAAGTCGCAGGCTTCGTTGATCAGGTTGTTCAAATAACTCCAGAGAACAAGATTTCCCCTACAGCCGAGCTCTTTCATGAAGTTTTGTACCCAGGCCTTGTCTTCCTCAGTGCCTAGGGTGTTCTCATCAAAGCCGTACCTGTCGTAATCATCATCGGCAGGGTAGTATGTGAGTTTATGAGGCTTTTTGGATGATTCTCTTAATGCGGCCGTGCCATATTTCTGCATCGCAACATCCCAGAAAGACTGGGTGAAATATTTCTGAACATCTTCGGTTCGAACATAGTGGTTGAGCCTTATATTTCGAAGCAAAGGGTACTGCAGCACAGGGGGGTCATTTTTGTCACCCTCGGAGTTTTGAGTGAAAGCTACAAGACCAGCCGCCGTCTGGAGGAGTGCAGGTTTCAGCATAGAGATATCTGATGCAAACGACCAATAGCCGCCTCCTAGGACCTATCGAATAGTTTCATTAATAAATGCCATCTTGGAGATATATGACACGATGTTCGCACTTACATATTCTTCGAAAACATGGCCAACCTCTTGAAGGGGGTCTTCATCATAATAAGGCTCACCATGGAGGTCCCTGTGTCTGCGATCGTACATTGAATGCACGAGATCATAACAGGCCTGGACTCGGTCCCGTCGAACTAATCCAACTGATGCAGGATCAACTAACCACATGTAGGGAATCCTGGCAAATGCATGCTGTCATACTATTAGTTTGAGAATAACAACGAGTTTGTATCCGGACTGTCGCTCACCATCATCTCGTGGGCTATAGTAGTTGCGAGTATCAGGCTGGCCTTCAACTTTTCGCTGCTGCTGTATGCATCATTGATCAAGGGCCAAACCAACTCACAATCGATTGCCACCCTCAGGTTGTATGCAAACGGGTATGTGATCCACGAGTCTGTATTGCCTGCGGAGTGATCTCTTTGTTACTTTCCATCAGATACGAAGCCACTAGCTAGTTCGATCTTGATTGTTTGAAGCAGGGCCTGCCAAGTGGCGGCCCTGGGGTTTATGCCACTGTCGATGGCAGCTTTCGCTCCGTTGAGTCTAGACGGATCATCCGGGTCCAGGTCTGGAACGAATCTAATCTTCTTATCTCGGTCTTGTCCAGGTTGGTTCTGGAAAAGTCTGGGGTCGATCCACAGTCTGTTCGTGATGTCTAGAAGACTGGAGATAAAGGGGTCGTCCGTCTCGATAAACCGCGATGCGAGTTGGATAGCCGGCTGCATCGCATCCCAGACTCTGTCGTTGGTCTTTCACGATTAGCATCATAAGGCCTTGGTGCTTTGGTTCTGATACACACCCTCGCGTTCCATTCTTCACGCCTCCCATTGAGATTGTATATCAAACGAGGCCTGTCAGCCGTTCTGCCATTGCAACTGGTGTCGACCCATCTTTCACGCTCAAAAAGTCTTCAACGACATATTAGCGCCAGCTCAAACAGCCCATGTATCCAACTTACTCTGAAATCCGACCTCCGAGGCCGTCAAACTTGGTATCGCACATCGAAAAATATCCTTCAGCTTGTAACTGAGACTTGTTAGACATAGCTAGAGGAACGAAAAGAGCAAGAGGAAATGCGAATCTGTGTACCCACTTCATCCATGGTCATGCTCCCGAAAAGGATGGTCTGCCAGTTTTCATCTATGACTAAATCTTCATACTGTTGCATGAATCGTTGTTCGGTTTCATCCAACTTTTGCATATCTGGCCTTGTCCTCTCCATATAATCGTCGACGTGCTCATTTGCTGATTTGGCCAGATCTTCGAAACGTCCAAATAGCTCCTTTCCATTTCGAATATCAGAGCTGGCAGGAAAGATCTGTCGACTCTCAGCTCGTGTGGGTGATGTTCTTGAACGGCCATCGGTTCGACCAGGAAAGATCCCGAATCGTTGAGCGTAAACAGTTGGTTTCTTGAAGTGGTCTCGAGGCAGAAGAGCTGGACGTAGGCGATCAAAAACACTGTCTTTGATGTCAAAGACACTCGCATCTCGTTCAGGACCTTCATCCTGCCAGGCCGGATCTGTCCAGGCAGGGCAGTAATGGACAAAATCGAAACTCCCACTCTGGGTTTGGGCTGCGTTTATTGGGCCAGAGGCCATGGTGAATGAAAGGAAAGGGGTGCTCAGATGAGAGGCACAATGGAACGGTCATCAGGAGGAGCGTAAAGGATAAGTAAGTTATAGTACAGTAAGAAACGCGGGAGGAGGTCAGATTCGAAAGACACACCATCCACGGATGTACGGACGCGGGTCATGAGGCTTCATAAGGGTTCATCTATGACAAAGAGGTTGGCTTCGAGACACTTTCTCACAAGCTCGATTCGAACTAGGACCCGCGGCGCCAAGACTGGGATAACAAAGCGATATCAGCCATTGGGCCAGACGATCCCCATCATTGAGCCAGAAAGGAGCACTTTCTCGTGCCCTATTGACAACAAAGAACAATATATTCTGGAGCCATATCTGGATAATACTGCCAAGAACCCTGGGTGATCAGTACACCAGCCTAACACCAGGCAAAGGAGTGTGTGTATAATGGCACAAATTACGCTTTATATTCTGAACCGAAGAAATCGAATCGGCTTGACGCCTTTACATGAAGTTGATAGGCCTTGGAGACCTTGTAATCGTTTGAATATATGGTCTAGTTTGACATACCAAAAGTGTCCGCAGTGGGTGAGTGAGATAACAATACAGAAACTGCGGTGAGTTGTGGGGGGGCATAATCTGGGGCCCCACGATATCGATCCTGTGTACTTGGTGAAGCTTGGATGTGAAACCCCCGTGGTCCCTATCATCTAAGGCACTGCCCAAGTATCTTTCTTTGTTCCATGATCCTCTGAGCATAATTAGTCCCCGTGTGCACCTTTTCTTTGTGTCTCTGGCTGAAAGGGCAACAGCCACTAGAATAAGTGCCGTAGCAACGTGACGGAGAGAAAGGCTGGGAAAGGCAGCATCTTGTGTTTAAAGCCGGTCCCACCAACCATGATCAACTAAGGTACCTAGGTACCTAGGGTCGAGGGGCAGAAACCCGAAGGGGACTAGGGTGCACATATGGACTTGGACTCGGCGTGGCCGTCATTTGTTGGGTGAAAGCTTTGTTGCAACGATCTCAGGTCACACGGAGCGGTGCAATTAGGTGTTGGTATTTTCGTCGCAAGGAGGAGATACCAAGTTGACTACCTCGGTCTCTGAAGCCCAAGCTCGAGGCACTGTTAGCTATATGCAATGTAAAAGGCTATGAGATAAGATGTATCGTGGGCTTGGATGGATCTATCCATGGGTATACATACAAATTGACGAGGTGCCTTTCTCCATACTTACTTACCAAGAATATGTGACAAACCACATGCATGCTGTGTTCTTCTCACTTTCGTTACATAAACTAACATTTACGAGTAGCCCGAGCTCAATCTGGTGGCACTCTATTGCTATTGCGATCGGACTATCTGAGATAGGAATACCGGGTTTGCGAGTTCCGAACCTGACTTGATAACAGATCTCAGCCCAACGGTTGGACGGGTGTACTGAATAGAGGAGCGAGTCAAGGTTTCAAGGCTGAAGTATGGAGTACGAATGCGGGAATAAAAACACGGGCCACGGTACGGATAGAATCTCTTTCGTCACTTCCATGCCATAGAACTTAATAAGGTACATGAGGATTTGTGATGAGGGCGCAATAAAATTGGGTATTGATGCTGCTTTGGAGTCCAAGCTAGGATACGTGGCTACTTAAGGTAATCACCAGTGTTCGCAAGAGCTGTTCCACAACTGGTAGGCTATTTGTCTCATTACTCGTGAAGAAACATTGAAACCTCAATTTAAATTAATTCTTTCAACTTCTACAAGCAAATGCTCATTTTCTTCTACGTCGTCAGGGAGACGGCAGGAAGTGGATAGCTCAAGTGGGCAACAATATTGGAGCATTGTAGGTAATGAAGCCTTGATAACAACGATGATCCGACAAAATCCGCCATGTACTGACTGGAACCAGAAACAAGCCCAAATATTACGATGTGACCTCGATACCAGAAAAAGACGTCAAGATTCGAACTTTCTAAATATGTCACCGTAGGCAATAGCTGTGGCCATCATATCAAGATAATACATAAACTGGATCTCGTGCATCTTGACACATTTGCCTCCTCTGTCCATACTGGGCAGTAGGTAGAATGCAGTAGAGTACCCACTAGAGGTAGCGTCGGAGTTGCCTCCCAGCGCTTTTCGAGACAAAAACTCTACACCGCCCTCATCCACTTACCGTATCAGGCTTAGCCCCCACGCTGATAGAACCGATAAGCTGAGTCGCCGCCGCAGACGAGTTAGAAAAATGGAGGGGCAGGAGGGGTAACCCAGTGGTTTTTCTGAAAATTTTGGTGCCCAGAGGCAAACTATGGAAAAAATTTGTGAGCGCATAAAAAATTGGCCCCTCTCTTCTTTTTAACACTCCATCTCCCTCCCTCCATCCTCTCACTCCCATTCTCTTTCTTCCTCCTCCATCGATCTCCGGTCGTCCTCCTCCAGACGAACCTCTCTTACTTTCTTTACTCGCGTTCTAGTTTGTTCTTCGGACTTACCTCCATTGAACGAACACCGCTCCCTCATTCAAGAGGAATTTCCTATCATCGCCGAATAAATCAGAGTCGACTCCTCCATCGATCTCTGTAACCTCGACGACCTCTTTTCTTATACCCCATCAAAAAAAGAAAAATCCCTCCATATCGACATCATGCCTACCGAGAACCAGCAGTCGATCAAGGTCCTGGACGAGCTTTTCCAGAAGCTCACCGTGTCCAAGGAGTCCGCTGATATCAAGGAGTCCTCCAACGAGCTGGCCTCTTTCATCAACGGCCGCATCGGCGACCAGGTCGTCCCTGATAAGTGAGTCTTAGCCTTTTTTGCGATGCCATGATCCGGCTTTTCCCATGGGTTATTACTGGGCGCCTCAAGGCTAGTGTTTAGTCTACACTAGACACTTGACATTCCTGCTGCCCTCGGTTTTCGCCTCATTTTTGGTGCGGTCAGCATCCGAGCTGATGTGTCCCATGCATGTGAGACGAGGAACTGGGAAGCGGCTTGGGTGGACGGTATCTTGCATGGGACAAAACGAGTGGCAGAACTTTTTCTTCCTCTCGTTTGCCCCTCCACCGAATGGGCACCCAATCCTACCCCGCCAGATTTGGGCCAAGGGCGATTCTGCGCTAGGCCCATTTTTTGGTTGACCCCTCCAGCGAACAGCATCCACAAAAGAATTCTTGGTCGATCTTTCATGTGCTAACCATTTTTGTCTACAGTGTCATCGAGGGCCTGAAGAAGCAGCTCGCTAACAAGAAGGATGCCGCCGCCCGTGAGAAGGCTTGCGTCGCCATTGAGGCCATTGCTTCTCACGCCGAGGTCTCCGCTTCCGTTGAGCCCTACCTTGTGGTTCTCCTCCCCAGTGTTCTTGCCGCCGTCGGCGACAAGATCACCGCTGTCAAGAATGCTGCCCAGAGCGCCGTTCTCGCCATCGCTGGCGGCATCAACGCCAACGCTGTCAAGGCTGCTCTTCCTTACGTCATGGAGTCTATCCGAACCGCCCAGAAGTGGCCAGAGAAAATGGCTGCTCTCGACTTCGTCGAGGCTCTTGTCAAGAGCTCTCCTGCCCAGCTCGCCTACCGTGTCCCTGAGCTGATTCCCGTCATCTCTGAGTCCATGTGGGATACCAAGAAAGAGGTCAAGGAGCGTGCCTACAAGACCATGGAGCAGCTTTGCCAGCTGATTGTCAACAAGGATATTGAGCGCTTCATCCCCGAGCTCATCAAGTGTATCGCCAAGCCTGAGAACGTCCCCGAGACCGTTCACTTGCTCGGTGCCACCACTTTCGTCACTGAGGTCCAGGAGCCTACTCTTGCCCTCATGGTTCCCCTTTTGGATCGTGGTCTGGCTGAGCGTGATACCGCTATCAAGCGAAAGTCCGCTGTCATTGTTGACAACATGTGCAAGCTTGTCGACGACCCCAACATCGTTGCTCCTTTCTTGCCCAAGATGATGCCAGGTCTCCAGAAGAACTACGAGAACTTGGCTGACCCCGAGGCTCGTGACAAGACCAAGCAGGCTCTTGACACCCTCACCCGTGTCGGTAACATCAAGGACGGCGTCATCCCCGAGGCTCGCCACGATGGTGCCATCAACGTCATCCTCCCCAAGGTCAAGGCCGCCCTCTCCCCCAAGTTTGCCAACTACGTTGAGAAGATGGGGCCCGTTTCTGAGTACATCGCTGCTATCGCTGGTCAGCTTGTTGACGAGAAGGAGACCGAGTCCATGATCTGGGTCGACAACCTCAAGGCCTACGTCTCTGTCATTGCTGGCATTGACAACTCTGAGTCTCTCGTCGAGACCATCCGCAAGACTGCTCTCCCCGGTGCCGTCGCCGAGGCTGAGGCCGAGGAGGATGAGGAGGAGGGTGAGGATCTTTGCAACTGTACCTTCTCTCTTGCCTACGGTGCCAAGATTCTTCTCAACCAGACCCATCTCCGTCTCAAGCGTGGTCAGCGTTACGGTCTTTGCGGTCCCAACGGTTCCGGAAAGTCCACTCTCATGCGCGCCATCAACAACGAGCAGGTTGAGGGTTTCCCTAAGCAGAGCGAGGTCAAGACTGTCTTCGTCGAGCACGACCTTGACTCCGCTGATACTGAGATGACCACCATTGACTGGACCATGAAGAAGCTCGAGGAGGCTGGTGTCACCACCACCCAGGCTGATGTCGAGAAGCAGCTCAACGATTTCGGCTTCACTGAGCAGATGGTCAAGGGTGAGATCAGCGCCCTTTCTGGTGGTTGGAAGATGAAGCTCGCTCTGTGCCGTGCCGTCTTCGAGGCTCCCGATATTCTGCTTCTTGACGAGCCTACCAACCATTTGGATGTGAAGAACGTTAAGTGGCTCGAGGAGTACCTCATCAACTCTCCTTGCACTTCCATCATCGTATCTCACGACTCTGGTTTCCTCGACAACGTCTGCCAGCACATCGTCCACTACGAGCGCTTCAAGCTCAAGCGTTACAAGGGTAACCTGGCTGCCTTCGTCGCCCGCAACCCCTCTGCTAAGTCTTACTATGAGCTTGGTGAATCCGAGATGGAGTTCACTTTCCCTGAGCCTGGTTTCCTCGAGGGTGTCAAGACCAAGGCCAAGGCCATTCTCCGTGCCACCAACATGTCCTTCCAGTACCCAGGTACCTCCAAGCCTCAAATCCAGGACATCTCCTTCCAGTGCTCTCTGGGCTCCCGTATTGCCGTCATCGGTCCCAACGGTGCTGGCAAGTCTACTCTGATCAACGTGCTCACTGGTGAACTCATCCCCACTCAGGGTGAGATCTACCAGCACGAGAACATCCGTATCGCCTACATCAAGCAGCATGCTTTCGCTCACATCGATAACCATCTCGACAAGACTCCTTCCGAGTACATTCAATGGCGATTCCAGACTGGTGAGGATCGTGAGACCATGGACCGTGCCAACAAGATCATCACCGAGGCCGATGAGAAGGCCATGGACAAGGTCTTCCGCATTGAGGGCTCTCAGCGTCGTGTCATCGGCATCAACAGCCGAAGAAAGTTCAAGAACTCTTACGAGTACGAGTGTTCGTTCGCTCTTGGTGAGAACGTTGGCATGAAGAACGAGCGATGGACTCCCATGATGTCTGCTGACAACGCCTGGTTGCCCCGAAACGAGCTTCTGGCTTCTCACCAGAAGATGGTTGCTGATGTCGATATGAAGGAGGCTCTTGCCTCTGGTCAGTTCCGACCTCTGGTCCGAAAGGAAATTGAGTCTCACTGCGCCAACTTCGGTCTCGATGCTGAGCTTGTTTCTCACTCTCGCATGCGTGGTCTGTCTGGTGGTCAGCGTGTCAAGACTGTCCTTGCCGCTTGCTCTTGGCAGCGACCTCATCTTATCGTCCTTGACGAGCCTACCAACTATCTCGATCGTGACTCTCTCGGCGCCCTGTCCAAGGCCCTGAAGAAGTTCGAGGGTGGTGTCATCATCATTACTCACTCTGCCGAGTTCACCAAGGACTTGACTGAGGAAGTCTGGGCTGTCATGGACGGCAAGATGACACCTTCCGGTCACAACTGGGTCCAGGGCCAGGGCTCTGGTCCTCGTCTCAAGGCTGACGAGGGTGATGAGGAGGACAAGTTCGATGCCATGGGTAACAAGATTGTCACCACCAAGAAGAAGGTTAAGCTGAGCTCTTCTGAGGCACGAAAGAAGAAGAAGGAGCGTATGGCCCGCCGAAAGCGTGGTGAGGAGGTGTTCAGTGACGAGGATGATCTGTAAACGCATATATCCCGCGACGCCTTTACTCTACCATGTCTTGTGTGACGACTTCTCTTGATGACTACATACCATTTTCCTTTGTCATGCGTTGATCAAAAAAAGTTACGGGTGCGTCTTTGGTAATGGATGACTGCACTTTTGGCTTCCCGATAGATGGAAAGCTTTGTTAGACTACCGCCTTGGAGGAACGAGGAAATGACACGGGGGATTGGAGGATCCCAACTGTGTTTAGCCCTCGACTTGGTGGGTTGGTGATTGGCAACTAGTTAGAGCCAAATGGACTTGATTACGATCAATCTGTGTTTTGTTTTGACCATATGTGAATGCCGTTGCGAACTGTGATGAGTGATGAAACATGTGCACGGTGATGATTGAATACCATACATGGTAGACACAATTCAAACATATCGATAAGTGTGTGAACAAAAATGGAGCACATATGCAGAAGCGGACCAGAAATTCAAAAAGAAATATCTGATGAGACTGGGACTCGAACCCAGGAGGATTGCTCCACCAGGAAATTGGTGTTAAGGTTAACCTTAACCTGGCGCCATAACCAACTCGGCCATCTCACCGAATCTGCTTGGTATACAAGCTCGCAGTAACTTTGATTAGGTTGCGTAGCAGTTGGTGCTAGCGATACCGTATACACCGATATGTCATGTATTGACACTCAACCAGGGACCTCAGAGGCCTTGATTCAGCATGGAGCGTGATTTGGGTTCAAAGATAGTTCCTCTTGACCCTGATATGTCTCGTGCTGAACCAGGAATGTTTTCTTGTAGTTATCATATTACATATTTTCAAGAAGCAGCAGCAATGCGCAATAACGCGCTATCACGTATGACTGTTCGAACCATACTCTGTACTCCGTCCGTATATGTGATAAACACAATTCGATACCTGGTATACAGTACAGGAATCAGATAGACACAAGACGTGGTTACTGGGCAGTGGTACTGTGGACCATAGAGACAAAAACTCTGCAAGCTTAGTACCAGAACATATTCCTTGTGTGTTAAACCTCACCGTACCTTTTCAAGTGTATTATCAAAGCACAGGCTATATCGCTACCCTTGTGACCAAAACTCCGTCTTCAGACTTCTCTACGCCCAGTCTCTTAGCATCATGTATTTCGTCCTCCATGCCAAACTCCAGGTTCACCATGTGGCCCCAACGTCAAAGACCCCTCCACTTCATTAGCATTTGCATATGAATTCACTCCCTTGGAGGCACATAGCATCGTATGAGTACAACCTTTATCCCCTGCCCTTCTTGGCCACTTCCATCAACATACGATTAAACTTTCAGCTCCCGGTCAAGCCATCCCGAACCCCCGGCGCCGAAAGACCCACTACTGCCGTGCCTCCCGGCCCGTCCATCTCCAACCAACGTTCAGCTACTTCAGCTTGATACCCCAACATTCAAAGGCTCGAGTGTGAATGTATTCGACCCTGGTACTATACTTGCAGACGGTGTTTCCGTAAACAAATGGAGATAACTTAAAGAAACCAATCCCTACATGCCAAGAGCGTAATGACCCTGCAAAACACCAAAACAGATATCCAACTCCGTCTACACTATTTCGAACACCAGAATAGAAAGACGGTTTCACGGTTTCATACTCCGTGCCTGGTCCGCTACTATCAGTACTTAAGAATCTATGCCATTGACAGCTGCTTAACTTATCGACCCCAAAAACCTTATCATGCCCATCCCTGCTTATCAACACCCATACCAAACTACCAGTACTGAGTACTCCAACCTGTCCTGGGCTTCTCTCACGCCCCCTTCTAGAAACTCCCCGATTTTGGTCAAACCTCACTCCCACTCC
>LTDI01000910.1:0-20121 GCA_001654545.1 Fusarium agapanthi
GGGGCGGAGAGTGACGGGAATTGGGAGGAATGTCAGGGAATTTGGTAGAACGAGAACAAAAACAAAGATGTTCGTGGATCTCGAAAGGTGATGATGCGGGCAAGAAAGCTTCAAAGGTCCTCGGAGGTAGCGGAGGAGAACGTATGTTCACCCCTGGGTCGAGAAAGAGACACAGAGAGAGAGAGAGAGAGAGAGAGAGAGAGAGAGAGAGAGAGAGAGACGGGAACCTGCGATGGGCGGGTGGGTGGCGTTCAAAGAGCCTTGAGAGGCATCATTGTCGAACAGTGAATAGTTGGTAAAAGTCTTGTGATCAAGTGAGGTGAGGATGAAGAACAGAAGTGGCCGTGGCCTGCGCCAGAAGGTGCTGGTGCTTGGTTTTTGGTCGGGGAGAGCCCAGACGCTCCAAAGAGCTGGGCTGGCGATGTGATATAAACTGCGAGATGATGGAGGTGTGGGCGCGCACGCGCAAAACGTCCCAAGTTTAGCTCGAAGGGGCAGCGGGCGACTCGGCGGATCTCTCTTGTCTAGGTGTCTGTCTGGCAGAACCCGCAGAGCAGTACGTACTGGTTGTAGCACTGTACGTAAGGTAGGTACCTATACAGAACAGAATAGACCCGACTGCAGCGAAGAGGGTTTGGTCTGGCTTAGGTTGGTTGGGGGGCGTGTAGGTACGGGGAGCACTGGGCGCTCGGCGGACAAGCCTTCTTCAAGTAGGCTAGACAGGGACTGGACGTGGAGGGGAAAAGCTGGATCCTCGCCTAGGTACCTGCCTAGGGATGGAGTATGCGTAGCGTGTCAGGTCAGAGGTACTGTATGTACATACAGTACTGTGATGTAGTGCTTGCAGTGGGATTTAGGCCTATACTTGCCCGGCCAAACGGTACCTAGGTAAATGGATGGTGGGCGGTGGCACCCTGTAACAGTGAGTCGCTGAAGCGTGGAGTGTGGAACTGAGGGCTTTCGCTGGGTCAACCGATGCGAGGCAAACTTTGATTAGAAATGGGGATAATAATGGAAGTCGTGAACGTGAGAGGCTCCCCTGCTTGAGTTGCCCCGGCGTTTACCAAAGTTACTTGTGTTGGCTGACTGATACTGATGTGATAGTTGGCAGTGACGTTGATGGTCAGAAGCGAAGAGGCTTGGTTCGAGCTGAGGAGTCTTACGCCAACGCCTTTGTAGCAAAGGCTGAAAACCAAAAGCTTGCCAGTCTGAGAGATGAGATCGATCGGTGACAGAGGTATTGTCAAATTAAGGGTAAGGAAGTCTTATTTCATACGGCCATACGGATAGTAGCCAGCCGCTTGGATTTGTTAGATACCTGGATAAAGATTTGCTAGGTGAAGCTGAACTGTGCAGGGTAGGCACTCTTTGCTATGGTTTGAGTACAGAGATGAGGCCGCAGCGTGACAGACAGAATATCAAGCGATATTCGGAAGATCCCAGACCATTAAGAAGAGACCATGTCTTGGATATAGCGTCGTATTCAAAAGGCTGTAGGTTGAGAGTAACTCTTCACTTGTCAGGCCAAAACAACGCTTCCAACAATTCAATTCAAGTCGTAATTCAAGTCTAAAAAAGCAATTTTTTATCTTATTTTTTCTACTTTTATTGGCTAGATTTTATTATTAAGCTATATTAGCAAATTAGAGAGAGGCTTTCCTTGCTTTTTTAGACTTGAATTACGACTTGAATTGAATTGTTGGAAGCGTTGGGCCAAAATAAGGAAGGGGTGAATTTGTCAACAGGCAATGCAATGGAAGAAACAAAGGTGAGATGAGTCTCCGTGTAGGTAATCTTAAAACCACCTCATGTCTTGCGCCATCCAACTAACAAAGGAGACCAAACTCTGACAACGACAGGGCCTGTTACTTTTATATTCGAGCCCATCTCGATAGGCTGATGGTGCATGGATGCTCAGATTGTACCGGCACGAGTCCAAAAAGCTTCGCCTGAGCTGAGAACTCGGGCTGTAATAACAATGCAGGGTTAACCGATGGCACAGTTCTCAGAGAGGCAATGGGCGTGGGAGGTTACTGCGTACGCATGACGGAATCGGAAATATATCGTGGGGAGATGTTTGTCCTCTTTACTCCTATAATTCGATTGTTATGGTAATGCTACGCCCCTAATCTGCTTGTGCTGGAAGGTCTCGGTCTCGCAGAACCATGAGAGTTACAAATGAACCGAGATGCAGATAAATTGAATAGGGCAGTTACTGGGGAAGATCTCGACCCTCATACCGGTAAGAGATTACAAACCCAGCAGCAGATACTTCTATATTAGATCCGGTGAAGCCCAAAAAAAATACACAGGCTATTAACCAGTGCCCCATCTTGTCCCGCAAATACAAGTCCAGGGCATGAGATAGGGAAATATTATCATACAGTACAACCCCGATGCGCTTCCTATTAATCATGGCCATGACAGAACTTGTGCTTTGTGGTGCCACTAGTTATCACAAAGTTCTTTACAGCATCCCTGAATGGCATGTGCAGCAGTATCTGAGAAATCTTGGAAGTCAATAGAAATTTAATGGCTTTGACCGGTGAGATGCAGGGCGGTTTATTTATTGTGAAGGAAAACGAGGCCGATTAGTTTCAACGTACGTCCAGTAGATGACAGCCAATGGAGCATCATCACAACTCCTCCAATGTAACAATCAACATTTGTGGTACAGGAACGAGCCTCAGAAATGGCACACTGCTTGAGTACACACCCACCAGTTTCGTATGTAACAGCTAGGTTAGGTTGCTATTGAAAGCGGTCTCGAGTCGGCATATCAGCACGCGGACGCAGGTCTGCTTTCGCAGCGTGGGGTCATCCATGCCATTGGCAACCATGGAGGGACGGGGCTGCAGCTTCAGGATCGCAAAGACTTCAACTTGACCTCTTCTCAATTCACATGTTAACAATGATAGGTTCATCGTCGTCCACGGGCAGTTCCTACGCTGTACCACATTAACCCTGACGTACGATGCATGAAGAAGAAGCAGTAGCAGCAGTAGCAGCACGAGAGGGGATGTGAGGGGGAGGGGTAGAATGCGCTTGTACAAGCAGAGCAGCAAGCATTGGGTCCATCCCACGGATGGAGCACATAGTAGGTATCGTGAAAGCGAGGCGAGAGCCCTTGATCTTCACTGTTGGAGTCCTAGTGGCTGAAGTGCGCATAATAAGCACCCTCGACAATGACGATCATTGGAAGAGAGAATCTGATATTCTTCAACATCAGTTCGATCACACAACTCTTGCTGCAGCTCGAGATATAAACAAACGTCATGTCGGTTAAGCCTCTGCCAACTCGAATGTTACAATGCATATCTAGCTCGTCTATTTTAACGCCGGACTCCGTTCCCTCTCAACAATACCTACCTACCTTACTCGACATGCAAGCAAGCTTTTGCTTCTCGATGCCGGTCTGGCAAAAAAGCTCGTAGCGTCTCTAGCTCGGCAAGCCTCCTTGGACATGGAGTCTTCCACAACCAGTTCCCGGAGACGAGACCGAGAAAAGGCCCGCAAGTCGGGTGATAAAAAACATTGGTTCCGTGATTGTCTCGAGGCGAGTCCAAAAACTGTCAAAAAAAATCTGCAGAGCAATGGAGCAAATATAGCAGCAAGATGCAACACACTAATGCCGTATCGTTGCTCGATTCGCCTGGGACCGTCAGTTTGAGGCTAGTAGGACCTGTAGGGTTCTTTCTTTTCGTTTCACCTCATTCGTCGCACAGCAACTTTTTGGCTGCAGCATGCAAGGAATAATAGAATGCACTGTACCTGTACTCTGTAGAGAGGCTAGTCATCAACGTTGAGGGATTGGCCACCAAAAGCCAGGGCAATCGATTCCTCCAATCCCATCTCGTTGTTTATGCTCTGAAGAGACAGGTCCTTTTATTTATTTATTAATCAGGATGAGATGAGATGACAGACATGTGAGAAGGTTGGTGACACAGACCCAGCCTTGTATGGAATCTGGTTCCGTAGATGTTGAGGAAATGCTGGAGAGGTCGGAAGTCTTCCTACTGGATACGA
The DNA here is from genome assembly GCA_001654545.1 of Fusarium agapanthi. NCBI lineage: Eukaryota > Fungi > Ascomycota > Sordariomycetes > Hypocreales > Nectriaceae > Fusarium > Fusarium agapanthi. Next base: position 4,027 of record LTDI01000910.1, read on the forward strand.
GACGGGCCTGGGATATCTTGTGTTGTAATCTGTGCTGTTTTTGAGAGCAAACTTGAATATTTGCCGTCGGATTTAGCAATGAGATTGGCTTTAAGCATAGTGTTCCTACATATCATACAACAGATTACCGCAACCTTGGATCTCTGATTGCATATGATGATTGCATGTGAATTTCGATATTGCTAACAGCACTGCAGCTAATAAATGCTCCTTTCATGAATCACAAAGGGTATCGGTAGAGAGTTGGATGCCTAGAGAATTGTAGCCCTACCTTAGGTGTCTATTGGGTGGCCAGAATACTTTAGCACCCCGCCATTACAATTGAAGCTGCAGCTTCCAGTGGTTGTTGTTGCCTTGCTTGGAGCTTGCCTACCTATCTCAGCGGAGCTGAGCAATGGTTGATCTCATTTATCATCCATCTTCAACCTTTCGCTATCTTTCCCATCTTCCCATAAAACCCAACATCTCCCACGTATTGACGGTTCTTTCAGTTTACTCCCTTTGCATTCTCTCGGTCAAACCTATATGGGGCACCATACCAACTGGAACCCAGAGTATCCGTAGCTTCTAAACGATATCGGAACTTTCCCGTGGAGTCAACATTCTACCGGCTGCCGTTTTCGAAACCGTTGCACAACTACAGGTCTGGTCTACAGGTGTTACAATACACACCCGTCAGTTCAGTTTCTGTGTCTTTGAACCCCTGTTCGACTACACTAGCTTGGTCGCCTAAAGTTAGATCGAAACAGCTCGATTTTGGGCAACTCTGTTGCAAATGCGCGTACACGATCACATCCCTCACTCTCAACGCCAATCCCTGGATATCATCCGCAGCCAGCGTCTCGTCATCATCGTTCGTGTGCACCCCAAATAGGTAACCAACTGGGTTAATCGACTATTCACCAACGGCAGACACAACATCCCACGCTCACGCATTGAGAGGGGGAACCAGCAGGCACGCGATCGCAGCTTTCGTCACTCGTTGAACCTTCCTCAACAAACTCACACGCCCCCTCCATTCTCCATTCTCCTCCCGAAGGCCCGGGAGTCTGCCCCTCTCTCCGTCTTCCTCCCGCTCGAGGGACCTACGGTACCTACCTGTGGTAATTTAGTACCTACCCTAGCTACCGTACCTCACGCAACGACTTGCCCGTCTCGGATAGCATTACTCGCGCCTCGTGGGTGATTTAAACTCCTCGTTGTGGCCGTGAGAAAGGTTCGGTGCCCCTCATCCGCCGTGCATCACCGTCGTCCTTCCGTCTCCGGCAAGACATCATCAGAGCACCTCACCTATTACCAACAGCCCCTTGAGGAACACGACTCCAGTCGTGCAGTGCAGGTTCAAGGTTCACAATGGAACCCAGCGGCATGCACATCGTCATCCCTGATGAAGATGCGTTGTTGCAGTACGAATATATGACCCCAATTGGTGAGTGCTTATTCCCACGTTCTTCTCCAACCGATCAGCCCCGTGGTCTAATGCCGGCCTGTCGTTGGTTGCCGGCGCCTGCGCTTAAACTCCGTCGCGGCCGGTCCCCGTGGCGCCCCCGTTTTCCCCGTCCGGGACAAGTTCGTTCCATATTCATTTCCATTTCACTTGACCATTCCCTTCCTTCACAATGAGTTATAATGGAGCCCGAGGGCGTCCACATCCACGTCAATATCAATCCCAATTTAAGCATGCAGACGGCTTCCACTTTGGTCAATGACAGACAGTTGATCATAGTCTCATGTTCAACGGTTCCGCAATCTTGGTGGTCGTGTGCCAAGGATCAATGCCACTATCAATTCATTAGCACTCTTAGCTAGGTAGCTTACCTCTGCTCACAAGTGTGGGTGTGTATCCCGACTTCAACAAACCTATGTCTGCCTATTCAGGCATGCATAATTGGTTTGTGTCTCTGCTGTATTCACCAAGTTGTGTCTCAGAACCGTTCCCTTGAATTCAAGATTGGCAAGGCCATTCCTGGCCTCAAATGTTTATTAGTTCAGTATTGCCGTTGGTCTTTGGGTAAAGCACCAATAAAGGTCCTAATCACAAACGATGACATTTTATCGTCATATGATAAGGCGTAGCAGGTCAGCGTCGGCCTCGTGTATTATGCTATATCAGATGTCAAGTATCATTTGGTCATTTTCCACTTCCGCTTTACATGACTTCGCTTTCTACTCCCCCACGCATAATCTCCATTCGTTGACATCTCAGAAGAAACCACCCCCACACAATTGCCGTTCGTACCTTTGCCTTCACCGAATGCTGACTGATGCCTAGGATACTTCAAATCGTCAAGATGCGGTTACTGTGGGAAACGTGACAAGAGTCAGTCAAAACGTGAATTGAGCCCCTGCACCTCCAGTACCTTTTGACCACCCCAAGACTCGCATACACTTACGTCACGAGACACCCGCGATACCATGGCCGTGTCATCGATGGTCGTTCTGAAGTTCAGATTGATCACTTCATATAAGCACTTGAGTCACACGGTCTCTTGAACGTAAGGCTAACTAGTACGTGGGGTTATAGGTTACGCTTACCACGCAGTGGCAACTTCTTTGAGTCCTGCGTTCTATCAAAGTCTCCTTGATAGATATTGGAGACGTTCAGGCACTCTCATGTACCGGCCCGATCAGCGTCGGTCATGTTGCCCACACTATACTATTCGTCTTGATTCTAACCAGTTCAAGCCATCCAGAGATCAACGGCAGACCGTCAACCGTTTCAATAAGTATGTCATGGGAGAGGCTTACATGAAGGAAGCGACTCGCCTGTATCCCAAGTCGCGTGATCAGGCCAAGAAACGGGATAACCATTTTGATCTCGTCGAACGAATTCATGAGGCTGAAGAGGCTAACCTGAAGAACCCTCCTGAGGCTGCCCATAAGCTCGTCGTGACCCTAGAGCATGACGATTGTACGGACGAGAAGTTTGCTGTTTACCAGAACTACCAGGCGGTAGTTCATAAGGAGTCTCCGGATGAAATTACCAAGAGCGGATTTAGACGCTTCCTTTGTGACTCACCTTTGAGGAGAGAAACAACGGTGACATCCGATGGGCGTAAACGTCGCCTGGGCTCGTATCACCAATGTTACAGGCTAGATGGTAAGCTAGTTGCCATTGGGGTGCTTGACCTCTTGCCCGAGTGTGTAAGCTCGGTATACTTTCTTTATCATGAAAGCATTCACCAACATGCGCCAGGGAAGCTTGGTGCATTGTATGAGATCGCCTTATCCATCGAGGAGGGCTATGGCTGGTGGTACCCAGGCTATTATATACACAGTTGCCCCAAGATGTGGTACAAGATTGATTACTCACCTCAGTATGTTCTTGACCCTGTCTCATTGGCATGGGACCCATTGGATCGAACTGTGTTGGATCTCCTCGACAAAAAGCCGTACGTCAGCCTTTCGCTTGAAAAGGAGCAGGCCTCTCGTGAGATCGAACAAAGTTCTGCGTCGCCTGCCAAGGATAAGAACGAGAGTGACAAAGCGGAGGACAAAGGTTCCAACTCTGCAGCATCCGATGAAGAAGACAACAACTGGTTGTTTTCCACTGGGATGCCGGGCATACCTCCGATATCCAAGGTCTCTGAATGGGATATGGATCATATTGCTTTGAAGATCTCCCCGAGAGCTCCATTATACGAAACCTCTGATCTCGTCAGTTGGGATGAACAGAGGGTTGATGAATACCCGGGAATGAGAGCTGGTGTTGCTGAGCTCATCGCAGCAATTGGCCCTGATTTGATGGACCGTGTTTGCCTGGACTTTTCCCGGAGACACTAGGCGATGATTTCACGACTGGGACGCCCATGGGAACAATAAGTGTCAAGAAATGATTTCTGTTCACATCTTATGGGCCAAATCTTGAGGGTCGGCTCAAAACTCGACACATTTCACCGCTCAGCATATTTGCCACGTCTAATGAAAGAATGTTTTAATGAAGAGACTATGTTATTTAAAAAAATCTGAAGAATGAATATATGTCTTGATGGTCTAATAAATACTGAAGCTATACGATGTAGGCAAGCATGTAGCTAGACTGACACACTTGATTGGCGGTGGAGCTATGCTTCCAAAGCTTCCACCCCGCCATCTCCAACCTCACCTAAAAGCCAGCCCACCACACTTTTTGTCTTGCCTTATCTTATCACTCACCTAGGTGAAGGACCAACCTTTTCTTCCAACACCAAAACCCAGCGTCATTACTGTTCCGCGTCGCATCTCCCTTTCAAGCGGCCAAGCGCGATAAATTTGATACTAGTTTCGGCGCTTCGTGTTGCAGTCTTGTCTACTGGGAACTTTTCTGTACCATCATCATCATGGCGTCCCAGATAAATCTCTTCTCGCCAGCCGAACTTGCGTATCTTCACCAGTCACTCTCATTACATCCTCCGATCCGCCCCGATGGCCGCACGCCGACACAATTCCGTCCCTTGACAGCAGAGACGGGCGTTCTGCCTGGCACAAATGGCAGCGCGCGCGTTCATTTCGCTGATGGCACTGAGGCCATTGTAGGAGTCAAGGCTGAGATTGAGAAGACTGGAGGAAGCGAAGAGCAGCAGCAGGACGAAGAAGATCGAACAAGGGGTGACTGGCTGGAGTTGGCAGTTGAGATCCCAGGACAGAGAGATGATGAAGCCTCGACAATATTCCTGGCAGAAATGTTGAGAGAGGCGCTATTGGCAGATAATGAGTTTGCCAAGAAATTGAGAATCAACAGACGGTTTCACTGGCGACTATATCTCGACGTATGTGCTCATAACACAAAGAAACAAACGCAATGCTAAAATGATACAGGTTCTACTAATATCCCCCCCGCTATCATACCCTCTCCCACTACTCTCACTTACCACACATCTCGCGCTTCTGGCCACTCGTTTACCCCGTCTCAAGTCTGAAGGCGACGAGGATCCTATGTTTGACGACGATTGGGAGGCGTCGACATTCTTGTACCCTCGCGATGGTGCCGATGCGGCAGGTTCACGACCATCTATCACGCTTCTCGTGGTTGCGATTGGCGACAACATCATCTTCGACCCTGCAAAGGAGGAATTGGCTGTCGCGGAGACAGCGCTGGCCGTATCTGTGGCGGAGGTCCGTCGAGTCACAACTGAGGGCGACATGGAGGTTGACAAGAAGAGCCGGGAGCTCAAGTTGTTGTCTATCCGAACCATTGACCCGCCATCAAGGCTCACACCGCCCGGAGTGCCACATACGACGAATGGAACTGCACAAAAGGGAGAGGCCCAGGCAGCTGAGGGCGTGTGGAAGGCACCTTTGGGTGGAACAAAGTTTGGAGTAATGGACAGTATAATACAGGCTGTACTGGAGAAGGGCGGAGTTGCGGATGAGGTTTTGGAGGGCCTGGAGGGTGTCGAGCTCACATGAGACTACGTATGAGTTGAATATGGGTGTGATAGATAGAAAGGACAAAGCCTCATGAGGCTGGATTTCATGTAATCGTACAACGTATGATCCCTGGGCATGGAGATCGTTATGCTACAGCTATATCATACATGCAGATTCTTGCATCTTTGTTTTTACATAGGCATCTTAGAAGACACCAAACCACTTCTTCTTGGGCTCTTCAACGTTCTCTTGCACCTCGGTCTTTTGCACTGGCTCGTCTTCCACAGCAGCTTGCTCGGGCTTGGGATCCTCCTCACCCTTGCCAAAAACAACAGTCACAGGGTCCTTGGTCTCGATTCCGTGCATCTTCATGAAAAGTCGGCGCTTGGCTACATCGTCGAGATGGTTCGTCCGGTGGTCTCTGGCTTTCTCGGCCTTGTCCTTCTCGTGCAAGACGATAACGTTCTTCCAGGCGACGAAGAAGTGAAGAGGATGCGTCCAGAGGTCTGAGATGGGAGGAACGAGCTCCTTGTATGGAGAGTTGTAGGCGTAGTTCATGAAGAAGGTGAAAACACCAAGGGCGAAAAGAGTTCCCTGGTGGGGGTCAGTATGCAGCGGGCAATTGAACAGCCGAAGCTGTATAGTAGACATACCATGGTGATGAAAGTATGCAAAAGCCTACTGTGCCAGAAAAAGTGCTCCCATGTCCCCTCGGGAGCCATCATGCCGGGATAGTGCTTCTTGTTCTGAGCAGCGACCTCGGAAGCGGTGAGCTCAGGGCCATAATGCCTAGGTACATGGTTCTTCTTGAGGCGAGAGCCATGAGAAGGGGGATTAAAGCGAGCGGGCTTCTCGAGAACAATAGGTTTTCCCTTTGAGGATGAAGAGGCGAAGCGAATTCGGATGCTGTTCTGTGAGAGTGGGATGCTGATACCACGCCACAGAGGACCCTGAAGAGGGAGAAGAAAGCGTGGGATGATGGCGCGAGATGCCATTGTTGGTATATGTGGTGAACTACAACAGTGTGTGCCTTTGTTGTTCCACCTCTTGGCCTCCGAGCTTTGTTTGTTGTGGTGGTTTCGTGATGCCCTCACGTCAACCTAAACAAGAAGAATCTTTTTTCCGGAGCCGTTGAGAAACAAACGAGGTCCGGGACGGAGGTCCCACTCCGCTTCTTTGAGCCGATTGACCCTAGGCTGCTACGGGGTTAGTGCGGGAATGGCCTCAGGTCTTGTCAAGGTCACAAGATTCCAGGGACTGAGGTTTTTTTTTTTTTTTTTCATGATGAAAGAGCCTGAGGATGACATGACTAGCCCGACCCCGGAAAAAAAGCCATCGCCGATGGAAGACCCGCTTTTAGGTGCTATGTCCCGACTTTACCCGGAGCCACATTCACGGTCGACAGGGGGAAGAATGTCGGCTTACTTACTCTTGCGCTGGGATTGGTTGTTTGGCCTCAGCCACCTGTGGCGCTCTAATAGAATTGAGCGATCCGGCGTGGTCCTAAGCCAGTCGTGTCATGCTGTCATAAAGTTTTATTTTCTTGCTTCGGATCTTTTCCTTCCTCTCTCTCTCTCTCTCCCTCTCTTCTTTTTTCCCACATCCACACTCTCAACCCTCAATCGACTTGTTGCTCTTGTCTTTGGCTAACGCCTCTCGTTGAATTTACTACCACCTTCTAACTCCTTAATCACAAACCACATTCACAATGGCTGGCGGTAAGTCTATTCTCACAGCTTGCTTTGGTTTGCGCCGGTTGTAGCGCAAGGCTTCGAGAGATGCAATTGAGGACAACGAAAGGGGAGACGCTTTTCGCAGAGGATATCACGACTTTCAATTCGAGTCTCGAGGGAATTTGGGCCTCGCACATTGACAGAGAGTCATGCTTTGGTCACCAGCTGAGGTTGGCCCGCTGACCCTGTTGCCTGCGTCATTTACCCAGAACCGGTTTTCCCATGACCACGAAGTGTTCACCAAGACTCACCAACAACTCGTGCCACGCCTCTAAACCACCAAAGCGACTCTTCTTTCGTCCTCTCATCAGACTCACGAAACCTTGTCTACGCAGCTTCACCAAAGACCAAGACTCACTCTCAACCGAGGGCTCATTCACTAACTCACAATGTGCAGGCGATATCAAGAAGGGTGCCAACCTCTTCAAGACCCGATGTGCTCAGTGCCACACCGTTGAGAAGGATGGCGGCAACAAGATCGGCCCTGCCCTGCACGGCCTCTGGGGCCGCAAGACTGGTTCCGTCGAGGGCTACGCCTACACCGATGCCAACAAGCAGAAGGGCATTGAGTGGAACGACGACACTCTCTTCGAGTACCTCGAGAACCCCAAGAAGTACATCCCCGGTACCAAGATGGCCTTTGGTGGCTTGAAGAAGGCCAAGGACCGCAACGACCTCATTGCGTAAGTTTTCACTCTGATGAGTTGCAGTCGGCTCTGGACATTGGCTCTCCTGTTCTCTGCGAGGGTTACAGTGATACCATGATTCCAAAGGGCCATGTTCTCATCCCCCCCACTGCATCACAACAGCCACTAACATGTCTTCCACAGCTACCTCAAGGACTCTACCAAATAAGCGACTTTAGATCGCGTGTAATGTTATGACTTTCGATAGATGGGGACCGCCAAGGGGCGTTTGTACTATAGACTCTACACAGCACTTGTTAAGACATGCCACGTGCTTCGTATCCTATTCCCATCTCTCCTCTTTATGCGACTTCCGTTCCGATACAACACAACCGTCTTTTTCAACCAAGAAGAAAGCCTGGCGTTGGTTTGAGGCGGAAAACAGGAATGACATGAGACCAAAATTAAACGTGTCCGCATCATAGCCCGATTTTGTTACGATAGAGATATTAACTTATTTTTTTTCTGCTCTCACCTCTTGCCTACTTCATTCTTGTCTCATAACTATGCATTTGGAATCAATTGTGAACGTCATTTTTACCATGACACGATGCCACGAACCAATCTCGATGCCGAGAAATCCGATTACATGTCCATGTCTCCCGATACCCGAGTGCCCCGTAAAGAGGGTCATCCGCGCAAACCGGTTCTTTTTCATGAGCATGTTTTATTATTTTTTCGATCCCACTCCAAGCTTTTTTCTCATCATGACTCCGTGATTGCCGAGCTATTTCCGTGCGCCTCCTTTGCTCCGGCGGCGTATGCGGGACCTGCGGCGATCGGCGGGCGGTGTGCTTCCTTGTCTTTGATTTTTTTTGGAGAATTTGCCTTTTTTTAACCCCTGACATGAAAGTGAGGTCTCATTGACAGGTGTTGGAGAAAATTTGAGCCACCGTGGCTGGCATTGGTTGGGGTTCGGTGTGACGTGATGAGGTGAGAGAAAATATCACAAGTGCGACGAGTTTCTTCTTGAAGAAAGTTGACTTCAGTATCTCTTTTAGACTACTATGCATGTTTAAGACCTTAGGGACAAAGCAAGTCATATCTTAGATGATATTGTCTAGATTCAGTAATATACTCTAGTATCATCATAAAAATCATCTAAGATTTCCCTAACTTTACCTCAAGTTTTCGGTAAGTCTCAGGATTCTGCACACTTCTATAGGTAGTGGAGAGGGCGTGCTCCCAATCCACCCCGTCGATCTCAGCTTCAGGTTTGGCCCCCTGAAGGCATCGTCGAAGGGCACTTTCGGCAGCCTTCACATGTAGCCCGCCTAGATCAGCACCGCTAAAGTCGGTGCAGCGGGCATCTCGAGCAATAGGCTCGAGGCGGTCGAATTCCTCGGCTGTTGCGTCGGGGTGATTTGTACGATAGATGGCTCGGAGGATATCGACCCTCTCGTCAGGGGTAGGTAGGTCGATGAAGAGGCGCACATTGAGACGGCCGGGTCGAAGCATGGCCGGATCGATCATATCTGGTCGATTAGTTGTGCCGATGACATATACGCCTGTGCGGTCTTGAACACCATCGAGCTCCGTGAGCAGTGCGTTGACAACACGGGTGCCTGCTTCTGTTGTTGCGTTGTCTCGCTTTGGGACGAGGGAATCCATTTCATCGAAGAAGAGGATGCAGGGTGTTGATGAGCGCGCCCGGTTGAATAGCTCACGCACTGCGCGCTCTGATTCACCGACGTATTTATTGAGAAGTTCAGGCCCGTTGATAAGGATGAAGCTGGCCTGTGCTTCGTTGGCGACAGCTTGAGCGACGAGAGTTTTACCGCAGCCGGGAGGGCCCCAAAGAAGGCAACCTGCTGGACGAGCAAGGCCAGCACGACGGTAGAGCTCGGGGTCTTTGATAGGTCCAATGATTGACATATTGAGCTGGTCGCGAGCAGCCTGGAGAGCACCGACCTGCTCCCAGGAGACATTGGGGATGACGGTGAAGCCCTCTTTTCGTAGGGAAGGGGTAAAGTCTTTGATAGCCGTTTTGAAGTCTTCTTGGGTAAGAGGTAAATTAGGATATTCATGAAAAGGGGCAGGCGATTGTTGGTCGGCAAGTTCCATGAGATCTAGATCTGGTTGTGGCTGGGTTGATGTGTCGAGGAAGTGGTGACGATATTGATCCATGAGTTTCATGCGTTTCTCCGGCTTCCGCTGGGCGAGTGTCGCGACGTTGATAATGTCACCGCCGACGAAACCATGAGTAATCTTAGCAAGCTCTGCAAAATCGACATCCTCTGCCAGATTCGTGTGTCTGGTGATGAGCTTGAAGATATCCTGGCGAGCCCCGAGATCTGGTATCCTCATCTGGAGCGTACGTTCCAAAAGGCCAGTTTGGAGGATTGCAGGGTCGACATCTGTGATTCGCGATGTTGTCGCCAGGGCTAAAATTTGTCTCTCCTTGTCTTGCTCAGCTGCGATGCGCTGCATCTGTCGTATGAACTGTAAAACGTTGCGACGATGACCTTCGCTATGGCCACTGCCTCCAGGCTTAGGCATAAACCAGTCGAGGTTCTCGATGAGGATGATGCATGGGGCAACTCGCATGGCTTCCTCGATCGCATCGTTAAGGCTTCTCTCCACACGCTCTAGGTCCTCAAAGCATCCGGTGAGGTAGACAATTGGCACGTCGAGTCTCGCGGCTGTTGATCGGATCAATGACTTCTTGCCAATACCAGGAGGGCCTGAGAGAACAAGACCAGGCAACCATCGCCAGCCGTTGGCAGCGTATAATCCTGGCAATTTGAGAAGGCACTCTATTTGGTCGATAAGATCTTCCTGCGCTTCTTTCACGCCTCCAAGCTCGACCGGACCTGAAGGATGCTCGACCTTGTGGCGGCTCGTCTTTTGTGTTTTCTTCAGAGGTGCTTTGTCTTGCTTTTCCGTAGGCGCAGCATCTGTATCCGTCATGGCACCCTTGGGCGTGATTATGCCATCCTTCGCTCGCTCTTCTCCATCTTCCTGCACTCGACGCTTCTTGATCGCGCGAGGTGCTTCGCTCAAAGGTGGAGTCGCCGTTTCTGCAGCAGTAGCATTTGTCGTGTCCTGGTGCCAGTGCTTCGTCATTTGTCTGTTGAGAAGAAAACGGTCGTCGTCGGGCTTGAGTGGTTCTTCGAGTTCAGCTTCAGAGTCGCTTGAATTGCCGAGCTCTTCTTTACGGAACTGAAGTACGCGGTCGATTGAGTCTTCAAGAGGGCGCTTCTTTTGTCGGCTGAGGCTGGAATTTGACCTCTTGATAGCGTCATAGACGGCTGTGGTGGTCTTGAAGGGCTTGCCGTCATTCGCATCCTCGAGCTTCTTCATGACCATGTATACATCGCGATCGAGGCCCTGCCTCAGGTTGAGGCGAGGCCTTTTAGCTCTTAGAGTCATTATCGCTAGGGACTATGTCGCGTCACCGACGATCGGCTTTGATGTTGATGGGAGGTTCGAGATTTGTGAGGACTGAACGGGGAAAAAAAGTTAAAGAGGCCTGAGACGGTGACAAAATAAACAGAACAAGCCAGTGCTTCAGAGACAAATATGGATGTTGGAGATTGAAATTGAAATTGATTTACTCACCAAATACGGGGAACGATAATTTAATGATTATATATCAATTCAATTCGTTTATTCATATCATGACTGTCAAGGTTCTTCCTCGGTGTTGTATTATGTGCCTTACATGGAGTGATGTCTTAACTACTAACGTGACCAGTCCAGATACCTGTTGATATTGTACAATTGGAGTGGTCCTACTGTTTGGTTTGTAAATAAGGTTTATTGTTCAGATCTAAACTTAGCAAATCTGTTATGAACCTCTTATGTTTTAATAAAAGCTTTACTAAAGTTTTATAATCTTTACTGGAAAATCTGCTCAAGGAATTATGTCAACTTGGAGGGCCTAGCTTATCGATAAGACAGACCCTGGACCCCAGTATCGGCGCCGATGACGGTGGTCTCCCTCGTGACAGTCGCTCGCTATCATTGAAGCGAAACCAGAAACCTCAAACTCTCAGCCTCGACTTGAACAGACACACAACTTCTTCTAACAACCTATCGATAAGCTCATACACCACCAAACCCATCCTCACGATCCTCATCATGGGCGGAAACGCAAGCAAAGTCACAGCCCAGGACAAGTCCGTCCCTCCCACTCCCCGCGATTGCGCTCGTGACCGCCTTCGATACTAACAATCCTCAGGGCCATCCTGGACATGAAAAATCAGCGCGATAGACTTCACCAATACCAACGGCGCATAACAGTCCTCACAGATAAAGAGACCGATATCGCAAAGCAGATGCTGGCCAAGGGCGACAAGAAGCGAGCTCTGCTAGCCCTACGGCGCAAGAAGTATCAAGAGTCGCTACTAGCCAAGACAGATGCGCAATTAGCTCAGCTGGAAAAATTGACGAACGATGTCGAGTTTGCGCTTATACAGAAGGATGTGGTGTTTGGGCTGCAGCAGGGAACCAAGGTGCTTAAGGAGATTCATGCTGAGATGGGTGGGATTGAGAATGTGGAGAAGTTGATGGGCGAGACGGCGGAGGCTATTGCATATCAACAGGTTCGTTACTATGGTAATATTGTTTACAGGTCGAAATGTACTTACATACTTCTAGGAAGTCAGTGATATGCTCGGAGGTCGTATCTCAAACCAAGACGAGCAAGAGGTGGAAGACGAACTGGAAGCTCTCGAAGCCGAACTCACAGGCCCAGCCAAACTACCCTCGGTCCCCGTGGCGAATCTACCAGAAGTACAGAAGAATCAAGAAGCCGAGGCACAAGCCGAGAGAGCGAAGCAACCAGCCATGCTGGCAGCATAGACGAGGAGCGAGCGAGACATTTTGGTTTCAAGGCATTTTGGACAGAGCATTTTACATTTCGAGACGTTCTACTATACTTAGAATTGGGTGTATACAGCGGGCAACACGAGGCGTTGAGGCATTTCTGCATTTAAATCATGAAATACAGTATCTTGAACTTCTATCTGCTATGCGTACTTGCTGATGAGTCTCCTCATGATGGACATAGCGCCTCCTCGGTAGCCACCGCCGAACATGGCATAGTGGTTGAGGTGGTGGTATCTGAGGCGGTGTTAGTATCGTGGAGTTTGAGGGAAAGGGTGGTCTTACAGTTCGTATAGCTTCACTCTGTCGGACCACTCAGCTACTGGCTCTGCCTTTGGTACCAGTTCATGGTACTCCTTCCAGAAGTGATTGGTGAAACCGCCAAACATGTTCATGATGCCGAGTTCAAACTCAGAGTGGCCATACACAGCTGAGGGATCATAGACAACTTCTTCGCATCCGCCTTGGCCAGCGATTTGCCCCTTGGAATGATTCCCACTCCATAGATCGCCATGGATAACGACAGGTTTGATGTTCTTCACAACATCGTCTCCAATCAGCCGCGGAACTACCTCGCTAGCAACTTTCTCAACAACTTCTTCGAGTTCTGGATCAGCACCATTGTTGCGAACTGCCTGACGCGCGATATGTCTCAGACGGTTATTAGCGTAAAAGTCAGCCCACGACTCTCGCCATGAGTTATCTTGCTCTGTAGCACCGCAGCAAGTAGGAACTGGGAACCCAAACATTGGCTTGTCATAGCCTTCTGGGATGGGAGCTGGTGTTGTATGTAGCTGCGCAACCTTTGAAGCGAGAGTCTTGCCTGAACCACCAGGTGCTGATGAACCCAGATCGAGAAAGTCAGTGGCGAGGAAGTATTGCCCTGGACGGCCTGTGAGTGCTCCGTGGGCATGAGATCGGGGACAGAAGTTGGGAACTGAGTCTGCTATGGCATTAAGGGAGGCATGTTCACCTGAGCTTTGTTAGATCATGATATTAGACAGCTGTGTATGAAACGGATACTGACCCCTAAACATAACCTCAGCTTCCTTCCCTGTCCCAGCCTTTACAAAGTAATTCAAAGGCTTCCCATCCTTCTCAGACGTTATCTTGAACGTAGAAGCAAAGCCCGATCCACCATGAGAGTTGATAGCCGAGTTGGCGGGGTCCAGCCCCAGGGCTTCAAGGATGGCGGGGTCGACTTTCGTATGCGGCATGATATCAAAGGGCTGCGGGGGTTATACAAGCGTGGCGATATTCAAGCACGCGAGTTGTTTGCGGCGTTTTCCAAACTCAACTTGGCTGGTTATGAAGATGGGAAGATTGAGTGGGATGATGAGGTGACGTCAAAGCTTTGGTGTTAGTAATGCGAAAATATGCACGGAAGCTTGGAGCATTGCAACGTAGTGACTTACCCAGCTTATTTTTCTAAAATTGTCTAGATGTAGAGGGAGAGATATGATGTTATCATTTCATCATTACAAGATGTGACAGTAGACGTTGTTTAGTGAGTATCCAAGCCGTGTGTCTCTGTAAATAAACTGTTCACTTCATTGGGGAGACTTCAAGACTATGATCAGCCCAAGTTTGTTATCAAAGCGAGCAAAGAACCATCTTGTTCTCATGGGTGCATCACTCAATCGATTAAGTAGCATCGCTCTCGTGGGTCACTGCTGTTAGAAGCTTAATCGGAGGTCTATGTTCACATCTCCAAGTCCGGAGCTTTTTGACCCGGAGTGGGTGGGGCCGGCCGGGAAATTCACGGCGCCGGTCTTTTGCATATCGGGCCGTCATCCGGATAGTCTAGAGAAGACGGCTTTTCTGAAGAACGAACTGAATTCAAGTATGAGTGGGTTAAGGTGAAAGTACGAAGCGAGTTTCATTGATGTAGTCATCAGATAATGAATACAGTAGGTGACAGTGACAAGTTACGTAGACAACAAAAGAGCTGCCCCCGATGAGCCCATAAACAGTGATTCAAGTGATGAGGTAACCAAGCCAGAGGTTATCTTACATCTCATCTTGAGCCAAAAAACGTGCTAGGCTTGTCCAGTTCTTTATTACATCATTTTCACAAGTGGATATTCGGGCAAGAATATCGAATACTGACATTTGCAGCCCAATTCCATGCTTTTCTTTTGTGGGTGCCAGAAGACCCGAGATCTGTTGAGTACCTGCAGGATCTTCCAGATCACTCTACTCTTACAAGGTAGCTGCTGTACGGCTCGGCTCCTGGTCAAACAGATCCTAGCTGTTTCTACTCGAATCATACGGTTGCTTTCATGAAGAGAACGAGGGATGATCGGGTCCGAGCCTGATGACACATTCACATTCCGATGATACATAAATGAAAGGCCAGCTTCTGTACCCTATTCAGTAGTATCAGGTAGGTACCCTTATCTATAGCATAATAATACGTCAACTCCGCCTCGGAGCCGATCCGAATCAGCACTCCACCCATCGGATGAGCCCACATCGGCCCCGTCAAATCCCAAGCCCAATCAAATCCCCGTCATGTTTCTGATGTGACAATGACATCCCTTGTTGTTTCCGAGCAAACGCCAATCGCAAGTAATGGTATAGATCAAGAACTCCATAAGATAAAACTCGCTATTCGTTCCGATAGTAATTCGTCAGACCAGGGTGTATGTGTATGTGTATGTGTTCGGTCTTATTGTTTGGTGGGGGTCTCGATGCATGAGGATGCAGCGTAGGTTGTACCGCTGCTGAGTGATGCGTTGTCTGAGTCGACAGTTGAAGACTGTGTTGATGAGGACATGGAGAATGATGCTGAGTTGTTGGAGTGCGAACCACCGTTGAAGCAGGTTGTGCATGGGCATAGAGGGTTGTTTGTCATTGGCGGTGGAGGTGCACAGTGACGAGCGAACCAACTCTTGACTGAGGAAGGCATCTTGAGTATGAGAGAGGCTGGTTTAGGTTGTGGTTGAGTTGAAGTAGTGTTGAATAGTAAGAGTAGTAAGATAGATGTGAGACTTGTTGAGACTGAAGATATCTCAAGTGTAACGTCAAGTTGTGTGTAAGTCGCTTGCTAAGATCAAAGAAGACAAGAATAAACTACAGTTCCACGAAAGAACGAAGAGGATGTCTTGGGTATTTATGTTTCTTCACATCTATAGCGTGTGGGACCAATAAACCAACCCGAGCTTCTCCTTTGCAAAAGTAGGTACATATTCTTTCTCATCCATCAAAAATCTCGAAGCCATCCAAGACCATCCCTGACCCATGCACGGCAACAAAATGGGGCAGCCTCCTCTTCTCAGCCAGATACCGAGAGACGTCCGGAAAAAGAGTGGGTTCGCAAATCTACATATCAAATCGCGATACCTTCACTTTTTACCACGTTTTCTTAGACGTTTTATATCTCCTCCTACGAATCTCTCTCTTGACCGAATTTCCCCAGAGCCAAGACCCTTTCTTACATGGGATGGACTATGGCGCGGTTTTTCTGTTCCCCTCACGAGAAGTAAATCTCCATT
>LTDI01000911.1:0-18830 GCA_001654545.1 Fusarium agapanthi
ATATAAAGAAAGTATACTATTACCTATAAGTATTTATAAGTAAAAATAAAGTTATGTAATATTATATAGTTAACTAAGTGCCTAGGTAACTTGGCATTAAGCTATTAATAGATATCTAAAGGAATTTTAAACCCTACTTATTATACATACCCCGCCGTAAGTCTTACGACAATTAAGAAATATCGCGTTGCGACATCAGAAAGCGAATACTTGTCTAATTTCACTGGAGCAAAAACACATCATGGAGCCAGTCGGACTTGCAGTTGGCCTTGTCGGCCTTTTCAGCACCTGCATGGATGTTATGCAGCGGGTTGACTCGTACGGAACAGCTGGTCGCGACTCGCGACAGCTCGACGCCCAGCTCAATGCGACCATGCATCTGTTCGAGCGATGGGGTGACGGTGTCGGCATCAGTAAGGGCAAGCTCTCGGGCAACCATCACCCAGAGCTTGATAACCCGCAGACGTTTGCTGTGGTCCAGGGTCTATTGAACAGCATTAAGGATTTCTCAGCAACCTCGAATGAGCCCCCGAGCCCCAAGGGCCTTCAGAAGACTCCATCGTTTCCGATATCGGGAGATGTGTCGTCGCATGGCTCCAAGATCTCGAGGTGGCAAAAGACAGCATGGGCGCTGCGTGGAAAGCTAAAGCAGACAAGCCATGTCCAAGCACTTGCGGGCCTCGTATCAGATCTCTATGGCGTTGTCCCCCCCGATACTGCGGGCTCGAAAGCCTTGACCCGAACGCCGAGCTTTAAGGATCTATCGATAAGCGCAGGCGAGCAACCATATGCTGTTGAGATTCGGGAGCTACTGAAGAAGATTGAGGAGGAGATGGTAGGCAAGTGATTCATTTATCCCGTGATTGGAGATGGGGCTAACGTTTCCAGTTGATAAAATACGTGATTTGCACCTGTGGCTTGGAGCTCCGCCTTCAAATGATGTGTTCAGTGACTCAAACGATAAGCGCGTTGAAGAAACGTGTGAATGGATTCTCCATCGCAATGAGTTCCAAGAGTGGCAGCAACCTTCTTCCTCAAGCAAACTACTCTGGATCAAAGGCCCAGCTGGGTTTGGGAAAACGGTTCTTTGCGCCAGAATCGTTCAAGAGCTCGAAAGAATAGTACAGGACCCCGTCGCGTACTTCTTCTTATCGTCAAGATACGATGGCCGCGACGATCCTTTCTCAGCCATCCGAGCATGGCTGACTATGATGATGCAACGCAGCCCTGGGGCTCGAGACATCGTGACAAAGACCCGGCAAACACAGCACGAGCCACTGGCGAGCCAGGCAACCATACTACAAACTTTCCGCGAGGTCATGGTGGGCATTCCAGGCTGTATTCTTGTTCTGGACGGGTTGGACGAATGCACTGGGATGACCAATACGGACACAAAGTCCGTTCTTTATTTCCTCCAGGAACTACGAATAGCTATCACCAATACTACAGCCAAAATCCTCATCTCAAGCCGTGGCGATCCTATCATACAGCAAGGCATTTCTGATTTCCACGGATACAGCGAGTACACCATCGTTCCAGATGACGTTGGGCCCGACCTAATGGCATACTCCTCTAAACTTGTCAGAGCAAAGTTACCAAACAAGGACGAACCAACACGAAAGTCGATTGCACGAAAGATGACAAACAGAAGCAAGGGCCAGTTCCAGTGGGTCAAGCTTCAAGAAGGATCTCTGAGAAGGGGACGAAGCAGAAAGCAACTTGAACGAGAGATTGATGAGACCCCGTCTGGTCTTGACAGTCTCTACGACCGGGAATGGAACAGGATCAACTCAATGGCGGACTCGGATAAAGATAGAGCTCTTTCATTGCTGCGATGGACCGCGTTCGCGTTGAGACCGTTGACAGTTTATGAGATTACCGAAGCCGTCCTCATTACAGAAGATATGGAGGAGTTGCCTTTCGAGGAGATGCCCGATTGTGTCGATCAGGACTATGTCGAAAGTATGATCCTAGAGCTTTGCGGATCATTGATTCAAGTCCGGCACGTTTCATCGTCCGAGAACATCGAGAATCCCGAACGTATTCAGGACTTAGAAGAGGATTCTATTGGCTTACAAGAAGTCTACTTGTCACACTTCTCTGTCAAAGAGCACCTCCTCCTCAAGACCTTTCCCGGCACCAATGCGTTATTCTCAAATGAGAAACTTCGCGTCACCAACAAAGATCTCCACAACAGTACTCTTGCAAAACATTGTCTTCGTTTTATAAACTTGGGTGGAGCTTTTGAAAGCGTAAAGATGAACAGCAATGCAAGATCAGAAAAGCACTTCGTGTTCTATGCTATGCATTACGGGTTTCATCATTGCCGAGACGTCAAGACTATTGATCCGGAGTTACAACAGGCAGGCATTGCTCTTCTCAATAGTCGAAACCAGAACTGGCCCTTTGTGAAAGAGTTCATGAAGACCGAGATGATGGGTAATGACCCTGATTTTCAAGACAGTTCAATAAGCCCATTTGTACTTGCAGTCTTCGGTGGACTCACAGACGCTATGGCGCACCTCATATAAGAAGGGAGCCTAGACATGAACGATCGTTCATTTGGCAATTCGACTCCGTTGTTCTTGGCTTGCGCTTCCAATCGTAAGGACATTGTTGAATTGCTCATCGACAATGGTGCAGACATCAATGCAAGATGCTACGAAGGCCAGACCGCTCTACATATCAGCGCAGATAATGGGGACGATGGAGCGATAGGACTCCTTCTATCAAAAGGCGCTGACGTCTCAGTGGTCGATGATGACGGAAGAACAGCACTCGGTGTAGCTTTGGCAGCTGGCAATGCCGAGGCAGCCCGACTACTTCTGGATGGGGGAGCTGATATTCCCAATGGGACGGCAGATGGGTTCACCCCACTTTCTATGGCTTCATGCTGCGGAAACGTCGACTTGGTCAAAATTCTCATTGAGAGAGGTGCTGATGTAAATCAGGTGGTGCTGAACGGACAGTCATCTCTCCTGCATGCTGTTCAAAACGACCACCCGGAAATCGTCGAATTACTTATAGATAATGGTGCAAAACTCACTAGTGTTAGAGTGGATGGCCGCATTTTCTCATTACTCGATGTAGCCGCTGGTCACGGGCATGTCAACACGTTTAAAGCTCTTGTCGACAAGGGTGCCGCACCAACAAGCCCCCAACCATTATTTCTAGCTATGTCTTATGGTTATTACCATGGATTCATACAAGGATTTTACAGCGAATGGTATCTCACATCATCTTACTTCCCTTATTCAAGCTATCACAAGATACTGGAACTGCTGCTTCAAAGCGGTGCCCAGGTGAACACCTGCGACGAAGACGGAGATTCGCCACTCTATGTGGCTTCATTCATCGGCTTGGCAGACATAGTGGAGATTCTAATCAAGAATGGCGCTGACCTGGATATTAAATCAGCTTCTGGAGAAACGCCACTTCATTGTTGTTCAAGGATGGGGCATTTCGCGGTCACGCAGCTTCTTCTCCAAAATGGAGCTGATATCGCCTCTAAAGACAATTTTGGTCGAACACCTTTACATAATGCCTGCAAGTCGGGAAATATGGATATCGTCAGACTTATCACAAGCACAATGGGGCCGATCGATGAGCCTGACCTCTGGGGTTCGACGCCTTTATCCATCGCAGCAAGATTTGGCCGCGTTGAGATTGTTAGGTGGCTTATCGACGCATGTGCTGTAGATGTCAAGTCGAGGGATAAGTTCGGTAGGACTGCGACATGGTGGGCTTCCAGTCTTAGTCACGATGCCGTTGTAAGCCTGTTGGCCGAAACCCCTAGTTATCAGGATCCGGGGGCTGATGTAACGGGATCTGCACATGAAGATGGGACTCGACATAAGGGACGTTACTGCGACATATGCTGTTTGCCTGTCTCTGACCAAGGCTATATGCGTTGTGGTATTTGTGAAGGCGGGGACTTTGATATATGCTTACCTTGTTTTACGCTTGGCGGAGATTGCTTTGAGGAGTCACATGAGTTAGTTCCTGTTGAAGCTAAAGCGGCAGACTGAATAGATTTTCTAGGAGGAAGCTCTACCAATAAGAAAATTTAATGAGACTCTTAGACAGAGTGACGTAATTCAAGGCTGGCGAAAGTGATACATGATGCACTACCGGTAAAGCGTTTCTGTGTACACAGATGTGCTTGTCTGTCGGAAGTTCAATACATCATGTTTATCCCCGTGTTCATTAGTAATGGGACAAACATAAACTGGTTGTCTCGACAAGATGACCAACGGCAACTCGTTTGCGGCTTCACATGTTCTCTGAATCCGTTAAAGGTGGCTGATATGCGGCTTTTGTTGGTCCTTCACTTCCGCTGCTGTGGAGACTTCGACATGCCATTTTGCAGGATTGGAAGAGCATCACAAGGGTCCAGAAACACTAGGCTCGTAGATGTTTTCCCCTACTACGGGTTTAAAACTGATTTGGCCATGGTAATCTATCTGTCAAATCGTGGCACAGTCGCAAAATTCTTGCTGATACCA
This sequence comes from Fusarium agapanthi, assembly GCA_001654545.1. Classification (NCBI taxonomy): domain Eukaryota; kingdom Fungi; phylum Ascomycota; class Sordariomycetes; order Hypocreales; family Nectriaceae; genus Fusarium; species Fusarium agapanthi. Next base: position 4,506 of record LTDI01000911.1, read on the forward strand.
TGATCATTAACCGAGAACTGGCTGACAGCTTCTGTAGGAATGGGTGGATAGTCGCTTCAGCCATATCGCAACCAACATGCGGAGCAAAGGGCATTTAATGAATCCTACTAACTCTTTTATGGCAGCTGCTTTCATGACCATCATTGCTGTAAGCTTCATGAATAATTTGGTCCAAAAGGCACAGTCAACCCATCATGTGATCGGGACTCTTCATCTATAAGTACTGGTTGATGGACATGATCTCGCGAAATGCCACTGCAGCCTCCTAACTACTTTGCAGCCTTTACCATCACAGAATCATAGACTGGCGTACAATCAAGCTATCAAGATGAAGCTGAGTACGGCTACCGCTCTCTACTGTAGAGAAGTCCCAAACATTGACCGACGTACCATAGTTTCATCCCTATTAGCCACCTTGCTCGCCGGTAGCATGGTGAGTGCCAAGTACACCACCGAAATCCCCGACGATGCGGTTTGGGTCACCAACTGGGATGAGTTACAAGCTGCCCCTCGATTTGGAGGAGTTCTCCTCCCCAAGTACGGAGGCTTTGTTATTGAAGTTGATGAGAAGATTGTCTTGGCCACTGATGAACAAACAAGTAAGGAAGTTCTCAACTTGCTCACGGATTTGGAGGAAAACGACCCGCAGCCTGAGGACGAGCAGACTGCTCCTAACAAGAGAGATCTAGATGTTCGAGGTTATGGAAATAGATGTTCTCATCCTCCTTGCTTTGGTCCGGGACTTTGCTCTCAGTACTCTCATTCAGGATTTTCAAGAAAAAGGAACTTTCGACAATGGCCCGCAATAATAAAAGCATTACGTTATTAGATCGAACCATTCTCTTCAAATTTCTGGTTAGGTGACTGTTGGTTGATCCCATAGCAGGGATTAGAAGACAGTTATCACATGTCTACCTGAATGATGCAGCATGGCCATTATGATTGATAAGGCCGACTCCACCATGTTCATCTAGAATCTCTAGCTCAAGTTTAAGACAGCTCTCCTCTTCCAAGTTCTATCCTCACAGCAAAACCTTACAGACCATGTCTCAGCCCAACACAAACATACATGAGCCAACCGATCCTGAAGCAACATGCTGCAACAGTGAAGATGGCTTTCCCTACAAAGACCTCTCCCCAGAACAAAAAGAAATAAGCGACATTCTACGCAACATGGATCGCGATCCTGATCTACTGGGTCTCGCAGACCTCGGCAAAGACGGAGTTTTCCGCTTCCTCGATGCTGATCGCAACATTCACTACGCCGTGCCTCTACGGCCTGCACTCATCAAAGCCCTTATTGATCGTCTGCCTTATGACCCAGAAGTCGAGAAGTTCTGGCGGGGAGTCGATGGGACAAAACTGCCTGAAGAGCAGTGGTACAATCCGCCAGAAGGGATACTTCCCTCGCCGTTGACAGAAGAGGAGAAGAAGGAGGAACGGGAGATTATGGAGAAGAACAAGGACAAGATCGATAAGATTCGGGAGGATCTAAAGAATGGAATCCATCGCGAACGGCTTGTGTTTATATAATCGGATAATAAGCTTGAGTAGATCTGGTGTTTCAACAATCAAGCGAAGCATTTAGCTGCCAAGCGAGGCAAAAAAAGTTGGGACCCTTATCACACGTGTCAAAAAGACAGGAGCAAGTTTAGCTTGAACTCATCAGACATCAGACTAGCTATTTTTGGCACGATTACAGTAGCAGTTGAGCAGAGTGTTCTATTTTTAGCTGACTCCACCGCCGCAAGCCTCTCATTTACGCCTGGACTTGAAGTTGATCTTAGTTCAAACGCTGGAGATTAATTTTACGAGTCATGTCTATGAGATATCAGCATATTTGTTTCAAGCTAAGATCCATCTCGGCGTGAGATTCCGTTGATAACAGTTAAGGAAGTTGTAAGCGATGAAATCACGAGGCGCTTTTGCCTGACCATCGTTACGTGGCTCGAAGTTTATTGTTCTAGCCCTGCCGCGCTAAAGCCAGTGAAGGACAGGGCCCTGGTCTTCTGTCGGACGCGGCAGGTCAGCTACCGAAGATGGTCCAGGGCATTTTCGGCACGACTGACGACATTCATCTGTTCTTTTATCTGGCGTATAGCTCAGTAACACTTGATTAATCAAAAGCTTCGTAGCAGATAGTCAAGTCCCAGTGTTTGTGGTATCATGAAACTTGTTTAAGTCAAAATTCAAAGCAAGGATATAGTTTCGTCGATTTCTGAACCTATGTTTCACTAATGGCAACACGGCAAAGTTATTTTTGCTTCGTGAAGGTTGAAAAGTGTCAAAGGCAGCGGGGTTAAAATAAGATTTGCTGGAATATAAACTCATAACCAAGTGAGATAATTTAATGTAAGTTAGGTCTAAGAAGCTCGTCTCAGTTCGATTGAGGCTTGGTGCTGATGACATTCTAAACTGATATTTTATATCCATGGTATCTAATAATCTATGTACCTTCAACACATACGATCTATAATGTAAACGAGTTCCAACACGTCATGATTCATTGGCATAATTCTCAATCACCCAGATACAACAACCAAGCTCTCAAGTCCTGCAACAACCTCTGAGCAACATCATGAATCCCCGGCAAGTCCTGCCAAGATAACTCAATCGACAGATCCCCGCCCTTCACTGAAACCATACCAATCTGAATCGCCGGCCCAACAACATTCCCACTCAGCGTAAGCCTTGCTCTCCCCACCGCAAAGCCATCATCCTCATGTTTACCATCAATAACACCAAGACTCGTAACCTCCCACGATAAGTCACGAGGTCTCTTCGCTAGTGACTTGAAGTAATCGTGCCAGTCAGACACCACCTTCATTAACCCGACTACATTATCGTTCACACCGGTGTCGACGCGCTTTTGGATATCTCTGCGGATTTGTTGTGCTGCTTTCCAGATCGTGGGCTCTAGATCTCCGATGGGTTGGGCGGGCCAGTTGTTGATACGTGCTTGGGCTCTCATGTCACTGACGATTTCGTGGTCGAATAGGTGGGAGAGGGATGCAGTGCAGTTCTGAATGCTATCATCAAGGTCAAGAGATGCGTACTTTGACGGTCGAAGCTCTTTACGTAAGAACTTTCGATGATTCATGGCCGTTACGACTTGAAAGGCGTCGGTGTTGCCCCCATTGATGTCAACAGACAGACAGGCTAGGACGATTCCGTGTACAAGGCTAGTAAGTGTGGTATAATTCTCTTGACATTGGCTCAGGAGCTTCTTCAAGGTAATGGCGTCGATATCTATGGCCTTGAATCGCGTGATGTAAGGATCAGGCTGGATAGGCGCCCACAGAGCTTTCGACTCTGCTGAGTGGAAGAAAGAAGGACAAAGACCATGCCAGATCTCTGAACAAGCATACCCCAAGCTTAAGTTATGCTTGGCGAGTTTCTCCTGTGGTTGGGGAAAGTTATCCTTGCATATAGATGTCGTCATGACTCGGGATCCACTTCGAAGTAGTGATGAAGAAATTGGGTAGTTGAGGCTTTGGAGAAGTGTTTCCTGGAAGATCTTGGCACCCATGCCATCGTGATTAGCATGATTCCAGATATACATCACATCAACAAAGTTGTCTGTCCTTGTCCGCATCAGACATATTCTCCAACCCGGTCTCGTCTCGAGATTTTCAAACTTGGCGTCGAGTTGATACTCCAGATTCGCTTCAAACGCCCTCTCATAGTCCTTCGAATTCGGCCGGACATCCCAAGATACATGGTCTGCGAGATCAAGCGACGTGAGCGATACCCAGGCTGGCTTTTTCGTACTCTCACCGACAAGACCGACTTGTAGGAGCGGAAATTGAAGGACAGTTTGGGCAATGGCTTGGTCGAACCGTCGGAAGACTCTATCCTGGTTAATGAAGCCGTGGAGAGATAGCGGGAGTGTGTAGCGGCATGTGAGGGCCGTACAGCAGTAGAAGTCGAGGTTATGCAGCGCTGATTCGCACAGCTCGCTAGGTTTGTCAGCGCCGTTTTACTAGTACGGTATTCTCGGGAGACTCACATCTGGCCGAGACGCCGAATGAAGGACTTTGGGTTTGGGCTTGATGGCATTTTTTGCTTGCTTGTGAACTAATTGTAGGATCTGTACTGCAGAAGTAAGCTTGTTGAAAGTCTTTATACCGAGAATGCCGCCAATTTAGCCTATGCTTCAAGCCTCAATATGATACTATTCCCAGCATCAACACCGTGCCCTTCGGCCCGCGGACCTGAAATTCGTCACCGTCTCGCGTTCAATCACCGGACCTCGCTCTCGCTTATCAACCACGATTACCCCTGTCGGCCAAAGGCTACCATTACGCAATTTGCACACTGCGCCCTGTGCCCATTTCTCCTTTATGTAGACTACATGCTTATCTTAGTGGGCCCCGCTGACTCGGCAGTTAACTTTTTTTGCTCGACGTCGACGCTGTTATTCTGATGCTCTGAAACAGGGTAGTGGAAAGCTTAAACAGTCCCGAAGATCCGGGATCAATTGGTCACAATGATAGAGATGCTCTTCCGGAGAAGCCAATAGACCAGGGGATTTGAAGGGGCCCGTCCCCATTGTGAAAATATCTGAATCAACTTTACCGTAAACTTTCTGATCTAACTTTTCTAAAATCTACTTTATCGTCTTTTGAATCATACGATCTCCTCGCTTGGGAATAACCGCCGTGTTTGTTACTTTTTTGTTTCAACGGGCGAAATAACCCGATCCAGTTATTATTAGCTTTGACGCGACCATGAATAGCACCGCGAGGGCAGCTTACGTGGTGCAGTTTCTACAACATGAGGTTTCCAAGCTTCACACGCGAGAAACATGCTGGCATCAATCTGGCGTCGGCGGTCTCCTAGCGATATTGCGTGCGAATCTCTCGGAGTCGAAATCGTGGAATAGTAGCTATGTCTCTGGGGGACCGTATACATTCAGCGCGACGGGGAATTTGTTTACTGTGGACCTTGCGACGAAGCATTTTGATGTGAATACTGTTGACCAAGATACATTTGTCACGTTGACGTATATTCATGGTATGTTCTGTTCTACTTTGGGTAACTTGAGCCATGTTGACGATTACAGCATTATGCATGATCATTGCCTTCTTCTTTGTGTATCCTATTATTCTGCTCATGGAGTCGAGTACAGTGCTATGTGATCTGATCAACAAACCTGTCGCGAAACATACAGTTCGGAAATGGGAGTCTGTACTCCGAGCCTTTGTCTTTGCGCCTCTCGTCATCGCTGGACTAGTGGCGGGAATCATCGCAATGGGCTCATCAGATCATTTCAGAACTGAACATGGGGTATGAGTCCTAAGCAAAGACTGGTGAATGGCTAACTAACGCGTAATAAACAGGTCATTGGGCTCGTCACAGTAGTATTTGCTGGCTTTGCATCGCTACTGTACTTCTTCGACTTCTTCTTTGGCTCGAGACTAGCTCGAACAATCATGGGAATGCGATGGCGTCAAAACCTCAAGTACTTGGACATGTTTGTCTGCCAAGTCATCCTCATGCTCTCCGGCTTCGTCCTAACCGATGGTTTCGACGACCTTTCCGTCATGGGCCTCTGCTACATCCAGATCTCCCTTGCGTGGGCAGTATCTATCGGCATGATCGCGGCGTTTGTCTGGAACAGCGCCATGGTCTTGATGACAGCACAATGGTTCCTCGTCCGTCGAGCACGACCCAGCGGCGGCGGTGGAGGCATCGCCAACAACAGAATGTGGCGGCTCGTGCGCTTCCGCCCTCGTCGTCGTCGTCAACTATCCCCAGAGCCTACGCAGTCATACGAAATGGGCTCGTCATCAGAAGCGTCTGAAACTTGCGGTCGAGAAGCTGGGGCTGTGCTGTGATACTTATGGATGCCAAGCGTTCCAGGATAGATAGAGCTTTTGTCATTTTCATTTTAGTTCAGTTATGAGATTTTAACGATATTTTTCGCTCCGGACTTCAAGGACGCCGTGAAGACCCTTCTCGTATAATAATCTCCACCCAACGGAGCCCTTGTTCTCAGGGGCTGTCACTGTAAAACGCAAGGCTGAGATGTAGGGCCCAGACTCTGCTGCCAAGTTCCTGACGGGCGGTATGTCAAACTCAAAACACACAGACTGTTTTTTCGAATAAGCCTGACATAATGCTTGTCTCTGATTCGTTCAAGTCAAAGTTTGTCCGCTTTGTTTTTAGGGTTGGACAACAGTATCGGGCGCCCGCGGGGTGCCGACAAGGGTGCCCGCGGAGCATATTTTATGGGGGATTTTTAATAAGGCTGCGTGCCGGTACCCGGACCCCGCGGGCGTTGGGAGTGTTGGCGCGGGCGGAGTAGATAGCGGGAGTTGATGATCGTCAATTCGGAGTTTACAGCCAGGTATTATCGCCACAGTAAGGGTAATGAGACCAATTCGTTATCCTGGAGATCCATGCGTAAATGGCTTGCTCAGCCTCACGATCTTTTGACTATAACATGTGCTTGAAGAAAGCTACCTTGGAGCAGCAATTCCATCAACAGACAGCAACAATCTACTTTAAACAGCAAGCGATTTGATCTTTTACGAAACATCACCACTATTTACGAACTCAAAATACAACTGAATCTGCACCTCCGAACCCAAAATGGCAGTAAAGCAAGATTCGAAAAAGCACGATGAGAAACGCAAGGGACAAATCCCTGGACCAAAGGGTACATCTCCTTCAACACCAATACCATCACATGCTAATCGTCACAGGCCTTCCGGTCATCGGTAACCTTCTAGATATCGACCTCACAAACTCTCTGAAATCAGTAATCGACATAGCCAAAGACTATCGTACGTCACCGACCGCTGCTTGTTATTCCCGACTGCCTCTAACGCTACAATCGCAGCAAATCTCTTCGCACTAAATGTAGGAGGAAACACAGAGATCATGATCTGCAGCGGCGAACTCATGGACGAACTATCGGACGAATCACGATTCCACAAACTTGTCGTCGGCGGCGTCGAAAAGCTACGGCCTTTGGCTGGTGATGGCCTCTTCTCGGCGCAACATAATAACCAGGAATGGGCTATCGCGCATCGAATCCTCATGCCGCTGTTCGGACCTCTGACGATCAGAGAGATGCTTCCCGACATGCGAGAAATCTCAGAACAACTTTGTCTAAAATGGTTCGTCATCAGCTATCCAAGGAAGTCATGGTGCTAACCTTTACAGGGCGCGAGCAGGTTCCTCAGCTACCATCGACGTCGCAAACGACTTCACACGACTAACACTCGACACCATCGCGCTGTGCACGATGGGATTTCGTTTCAATAGCTTCTACAGCAACGACAAGATGCATCCCTTTGTAGAGAGCATGGTCGCAGCTCTCATCGACGCCGAAAAACAATCTTTTCTTCCCGACGTGGTGCAGTCATTTCGACTACGAGCCCAATCACATTTCAAGAAGCATGCGGCTATGATGAAGAGTACATGCCAGGACATTCTTGACCAGCGACGGAAGAATCCTGTTGAAGGTAAAGATCTTCTTAATGCGATGATGAGCGGCAAAGATACCAAGACGGGAATGGGTATGAGTGATGGGAATATCGTCGACAACCTCATAACTTTCCTCATCGCTGGCCATGAGACCACCTCTGGTCTTTTGTCGTTTGCATTCTACTACCTTCTCGAGAACCCCGAGACACTACAAAAGGCTCGTGAGGAGGTTGATGAGGTATTGGGCGATGGGGACATCACTGCCGATCATCTCCCCAAGATGCGCTACATCAACATGATCTTCCGCGAGACTCTTCGTCTCATGCCAACAGCCCCAGGGTTCTACGTCACACCATTCAAAGACGAAGTCATCGGCGGCCAATACAACGTCTCCCCAGGCGATCCCCTCTTCCTCTTCCTCCACATGATCCACCGCGATCCCGAAGTCTGGGGCCCTGATGCCGAAGAGTTTAGGCCTGAGAGGATGGCAGACGAGCACTTTAATAAACTCCCCAAGAATGCTTGGAAACCTTTCGGGAATGGTATGCGAGGCTGCATCGGTCGAGAGTTTGCATGGCAGGAAGCTCAAATTGTAAGTACTACTTCTTATTGCTTTATCACTAGCTAATATTTGTAGGTTACAATCATGCTTCTTCAGAACTTTGACATGGTCAAGGCCGATCCTAACTACAAGCTCAAGATCAAGCAGTCGCTGACCATCAAGCCCGACGGTTTCAACATGAAGGTCAAGCTCCGTGAGGGACGCGACTTGACCAACCTCTTCAAGAACCCTAGTGTCGCTAGCTCCAAGCAGCCCAGTCTCTCCAGCCGAATGAACCTCAAAACTTCACAAAAGGACCTGAAGCCCATTTCTATATTTTATGGGTCCAACACTGGAACATGTGAGGCTTTGGCGGAGCGGTTGTCGGCGGATTGTGCGACATTCGGATTCATGCCTTCCAAGCCTCTGCCGCTTGATGACGCTACGAGGAATCTATCCAAGGATGGACCGAATATTATCTTGGCGGCTTCGTATGATGGAAAGCCTTCTGATAATGCTGCGGAATTTACAAAGTGGGCTGAGACACTGCAGCCTGGGGAGTTGGAGGGCACTCAATTTGCTGTCTTCGGATGCGGTAAGTCTCTTTCATCTCTTTATATCTCACCTTATCTGACGCCTCGTAGGCCACAAGGACTGGGTATCAACCTTGTATCGCATTCCCAAAGTCCTCGACAAGTGTTTAGCAGACGCCGGCGCCGATCGCCTCGTCGACCTTGGTCTCACCGACGCTAGCACCGGCCGCTTATACCCCGACTTTGACGACTGGGCGCACAGCAAGCTGTTCCCAGAGTTAGCCAGCCGCCACGGCATCACTCTCGACCATGAGCCTGACTCTCTCGAGCTGAGAGTCACCATCAACCAGTCCCAGAGGAATGATATCGGAGGTAACTTCAAGAGGGCTGAGATCGTGGAGAACACTCTTCTCACCAGTCCTGGTGTTGCTCGCAAGCACAGTCTACTCCTCAAGTTGCCGAAGGATATGACATACACTCCTGGTGATCATGTCTTGGTTCTTCCTAAGAATCCGCCTCAGCTTGTTGCTCGGGTCATGACTTGTTTTGGTGTTGATGATGAAACTGTCTTGACTGTGTCGTCGCAACGACCAACTTTTCTTCCCACTGGCACTCCCATTCTTGCTTCGAGCCTCTTCAGTACCCTTGTTGAGCTGTCCCAGACAGTTAGTCGCACAAGCTTGAAGCGACTGGTGGACTTTGCAGGTAATGATGAGACCAAGGCTGAGATTCAGAGTCTCGCTGGTGATAGATACGATGCCGAGATTGACCAACAACGCATGTCCATCCTCGATATCCTCCGCAAATACCCCTCCATCAACATGCCTCTGTCGACCTTCCTCTCCATGCTTCCACAGATGCGTCCCCGCACATACTCCTTCGCCTCAACACCAGAGTGGAAGCCCGGCCACGGCTCACTTCTCTTCTCTGTCGTTGAAGCCTCTGAAGCCAGTGGATCATCGCTTGCACGCCCAGGCGGTCTAGCTACCAACTACATGGCCCAGCTCCGACCTGGCGACTCTGTCCTCGTTGAGCCTCGACCTTGCAGACCTGAGCTTCGAACTGCAATGACCACTGAGCTCAACGTTCCTATCGTCATGATCGCCGTTGGTGCTGGTCTCGCTCCCTTCCTGGGTTTCATGCAGAAGCGATACCTGCAGTCTCAAAACTCAGGCCACTTGCCCAACTCCCCCTGTACACTCTTCTTTGGATGTCGCGGCGCCAAGATGGATGACATCTGCCGCGATACACTAGATGAGTACTCCCGCGCAGGCGTTGTATCAATCCATCGCGCCTTCAGCCGCGATTGGGACTCGCCGTACAAGTATGTTCAACACTTGGTTGCTAAGCACGCTGATACCTTGGCGCGGCTTTGGGGACAGGGTGCTATTGTGATGATTTGCAGTGGAAAGAAGGTTTCTGATGATGTGTTTGATGTCTTGGGTCCTATTCTTCACAGTGAGGATAGAAGGTTGAACACCACGAGGGCGAGTGACTGGAAGACTTGGAGGGATGGTGTTAGCAAGGAGCGATTGATCTTGGAGGTGTTTGGATAGATTTGAATTGGGTGTTAGGCCTTGTTTGTTGATATAGCATAGCGTTGCGGGTTTCTTATTATGCGACATAGATCAGGACATACTGCATTTAACAAAGCTTGACTGTTTACGTCACCTCCTCCTCATCTGTAAGGCCATTCATTCAAGCAACTTACATCTATCTCTCAGATATTGAGGTAGCTGGGTGGTTCTGCTTGAAACTAAACGCAGTTTAAATAATATTTCTCATTTGTAATGACCAACTACCAAACCCTAAACGAAACTGTGCAAACCCGCCACAACGTCAAAAGTGCATTCGTCCTTGCTTTATAGGATGTATCTAAAGTTCTTGTTCTGCATATCAGTCTCATCCACCTGAAGAAGTGTTCCATCCTCAGTGAGGTCAACCTGTCGAGACTCCTCGGGATCTCTCTTGACACCCTGCTCATTATCGCGACGGCGGTTCTCCCAGGTAAGGTAGAAGTAAATGCCCACCACAAGAGCAATGGTGATGGCATAGCAAACCATGATTGTGGTGTAAGCAGTCTGGAACGGTTAGCGACATCTCATACTGAGAAGCAGTATTACTCACGTGGTAGCCGGGCGCCTCGGTGCTGATAAAGAACTGGGGTCCACTTAGGTTTCCGGCACAGTATCCCAAGAAGATCATGGCCATGACGGTTGACTTTTTGGTGAAGCCAGCGATGTTACTAGCAGAAAGAGACAACATGAGAGGGAACGCTGGTGCGACGGCCATGATGAGCCAGAAACCCGCCAGTCGCGATAGTTTCTCTGCTGTAGGGAGGAGCTTGATCATAAGAATACCAGCAATGGCCATCAGGTACGTCAGAACAAGAGCGATGTGGCGAGACTTGCGGACATAGGTTGTGAAAACAGCGACAAGGATGACGGTTGTGAGTTGAAAGGCTGATGCAGGGAGACCCATGAGGATAGTCTGCTTCTCATCGTAGCCGAAGCTCTTGATGACAATGGTGCTAAACTGTTGCCAGGTATTAATATCGTGATATCAAGGTTGGACAAGGGATACTTACGCTGGTAGTTCCACCATTGGGAATACAGATGATGAAGGAGAAGAAAAAGAACCACCAGGCCTTGACGTCCTTCATAGTCTCGAGGAACTGCTCGCGATCCCATTTCTTAGTCTGAGTAGTTCTCTGGAACTTCTTCGGTCTCAGAGCAGCAAATTCTCGCTCAGAAGTTGACAGAAACCCAGCGGTCGCAGGAGAATCAGGGAGGAAGAAGAATGTCAAGACGGACCAAGCAATGGTGATGAGGCCAAAGATGAGGAAGAGCATCTAGCCAAGTTAGCAGAATATCTAATCATCGAAAGGGTAATATACCTTCCACTGCTCAATAGGTCCATGGTAGCTCAGAATCCCATACGCAATCATAGCACCAACCATACTCGCCGACGCATTGCCCGCAAACCAGAACGAATGGCGCGATACATGCTCATGAGGCGTATACCACATTCCCGTGATAAGCGAGAACCCGGGACTAATCGCACTCTCAAACACACCAAGAAAGAAACGAAGTACCATGAGACTAGCGTAATTATGCGCGACGGCGTGAAGAGTGAGAATAACGCCCCAGATAAACATGAGAACGCTGAGATATTTGCCGAGAGGGAATTTGACGAAGCCGAGGGAGATGGGGTATGAGGCGACGAGGTAGCCTATGTAGAAGATACTAGATGCCCAGCTGAATTGCTGTCCAACGAGTTGCTTCGCTTGTTAGTGGTGTTTTTTTCTTCTGCGTGGTGATTACGTACCAGATCCTCTCTTAGGCCAAGAATAGCGCTATACGCCAAGCTCGTCTCTGTATAGAGTCAACACCCGCATATCAATCGATACAATAAACTTACTATCCAAATACTGCAATCCGTAGCTAACAATAAGCAACGGCATGAGTCTACAAGATTAGCTGTGAACACCTGTCACTTCTGGTAGCACATACCTCATATCAATCTTCCTCACGAGCTTCTTCTCCTCCTCCAGCGACAGCGTATCAACAGTCCCGTTGGCATCAACATCCATCTCGTACGAAGGCGCCGACTCTCTCATTTCTTTCGCCTCCATGATTGGGATTGTGATGTTGCAGGAGTGAGAAAAAACAAAGGTTGAAACTCAAAGCGTTGATGGTTTTGAGTCAGTGTCGGGGCGCATGGGCCCAGTCATATTCTCCCTCCTTATCACACGAGCGCTAGTCCTTATTCCCCTTATCTAATTCGGCTCCAAAATCTGGGGTCCCTTGTCTACTACCCCAGATTTGTGGCGCGGGCTGTGAGTGGTTGGATTAATCGACGAGATACTCAAGATAGACTGATGGAGGGGCAAAGGATGAATTAATTCATGGTCTGCTTGCTAACTAACTCGCGAACCGCCTCCATCGATATTCCCTTAACCGACAGTGTCTTAGCCGACACCACGAGATTGTAAACGCCCTTGATAACGGGGTCTGAAATACTCGCCGAGATCCAATCTCGGTATACAGGGTCATGTGTTTCGATTCCTCCGATTAAAAGTGCCCATTGGAAGCGCTCTAGGAGCTGTACTGGTCCGACGGGGATAGTATGGTATGCTGCTGAGACTAGTTCCTGGAGTGCGCGCTCGATATAAGCTGGGACTGGTGTCTCGCCGAAGAATGTGTCGCGGCTGCGGTGCAGGTAGATCTCCAGGGCATGGAAGATGGTTACAGCTACGAGGGCCATGAGTGGTGGTTTAGTAGACTGTTGGGCGCAGTCTCTTGACAAGGTGAAGAGAAAGTTTTGCTCCTGTACCATGTCAGTCCATGACGGTTAACAGACCACTATCGACTTACCTCTCGTATCTTGTCCAGCTTGTTTCTAATCTCCAGCCACTTCCCGAGTACAGCCAGCTCGCTACTCTGGCTATACATGTTTATCTCGTATTGTATCGTAATTAGACTGAAGTAGACATCCAGAATCCTTCTCTGACTCGTCTCCGGCAAATTATCAGACCTAAACCACGTCTCCGTCTGGTCTGGTAGTATCGGCATGCGTGACAAGAGCCATATTCGTTGCCTGGTCTCGTGCTTCTGGCTAACATAGCCCGCAAAAGCAGCACCACAGCCAAAGAAGCCACAGAACACATCGCGGTCATAAATGTACGTCAAGATCCGCGATAGCGTCACAGGCTCCGACGTTCCTGTACTCCCACTCGAATTGGCACAGACCTCATCCAGCGAAAACGTCGTGACATACGCAAGGATCGAAGTACTCAACTCCCGCAGTCTCTCCACCTCCAACGGATCTCTCCTCATCCAAAACATATAAAGATACAAAAATGACAACATCATCGCGACGTGATTCATTGGCGATAATGTCACGAGCGCCTGGCTTAATAGCTGGGACCCATTCTGAAAATGCAAATAAGACTCCAGAGGCGGTCTATGACTGAAACCATGATGGATAGCAAGCTCGCTGTGTGAAAAGGCAAGAAGGAAATGTAACGCCATTGGATTCTGGACTGCAAAGTTGAGAAAGATGGAGTGTGCTGATAGAGCAGCTTTCTGTGTCGATTTCATGGGTGCGAGGACGGTGGAGTGGAATGTCATGGCTTGGACGTCGTCGCTCCCGATTGAAGGGGCGGGCTCGGTTGGGTTTGTGAAGGAGAATGAGGGGAAGAGGGAGAGGAGATCGAAGGAGGGTGTTGGGCATAGAATGAGCTGTGAGGACGCATCTTGGGGGTATTGAGGGAGGGCGATGGGGTTGATCATGTCTTCTGGCGGTATGTCTGGGAAGGTCGTTGGCGATGCAGATGCAACTTCAATCTCCACGGGTAGAACATCAAACGACACATCAGCCGACAATCTCTCAGACAACTGCAACTCCCCAGCAGGCGTCAAAGCAGGCGGCGTAACACTCTGCGAGCCCTCACTGACAGCATCGTCAATCTTGGGCACAATAGTCTGCGGCGTCCACCTCTCCCTCTGTTTAATCGGCCCCAAGCCTCTCCTCCTCTCCGCCAGCGGCTGCATCTGCGCCGCCCATCTACACTCGAGCTTCAGCCTCACGCAGCGATTGCACTGCGGCCTCGTCTCGTCGCATTTGACCTTTTTGGTCAGACACGTCAAGCAGCCTGGGCTGGGTCAATGGGGACCACTTCCGGTTTTTCCGGGGGAGCCGGGGACTCACCGTTTTTAGAGCGGCCGCGTTCTACGCGTTTGCGCTTTGGGGGAGGTTGGCTGGAGGAGGAGGAACTGGATGCATTCTCCATGTGACTTGGCTTGACGGGGG
>LTDI01000912.1:0-59192 GCA_001654545.1 Fusarium agapanthi
AGCCATCCACGTCAACTTCCTCTCCGGTGCACTCCTCTCTCTTCTCTTCCTCCCCCTCCGCAAGTCCTCCCCATCCAACCCCTCCCCTCCCGTCCTCACCTTCGTCACGACCTTTGGCATCTACCCATCCTCCTTCACAATGGGCGTACCCAAAAAGGGCTCTTACCTCAAGAAGCTCAGCAACAACAAGGAAGGCATGGAACAAGCTCATCAATACGGCCGCTCCAAGGGTCTTCTTCTCTACTGGGCCCGCGAACTCGCCGCTCGCGTCTCCGCCATCCAAGCAACGGAGAAACTTCCCCGCAAGGTCACTATCAACAGCGCTGATCCGGGTTCTGCATGGACACCTCTTACGAATCCTAACCAGGCGAAGCTCATCCCACGACTGATCATGAACTTTGGCGCGAGAGATCCGCAGATCTGTGCGACGGCTTTGGTCAATGGTGTTTCGGTGACGGAGGATGCGCACGGCAAGATTATGCAGGACTTTGACACTGCTGAGTAAGTGATCTGCACAACATGACGCGGTTTGGTACTGATTGAGATTTAGCTATCCTCCTTTCATGGTGAGGAAGAGTGGCCGTGCTGCTCAGGCGCGCGTTTGGGAGGAGACGAGGGAGGAGCTTGAGGCGAAGGTCCCAGAGGTCAAGGCCATCTTTGACATGCTGGACCAGTAAAACCGCAGCGATGATCAGATTACGACAGCTTTGGGATCAGGTATTGCGTGTTGAGACCAAGTAGTTGAGGAGGCGATGAAGTGTAGAGCATTGAAATGGCCTGATAGGGTGCTGATCCGAGGGAAAGCATTGCGCGTATCTTGGAAGGGCCAGCGGTGATTCGATGAGCATGGAACATGATCTCGCCAGCGCACTTGAAGCAAAATTGAAGGTTAAAAATTAATCTAATTAAAAAGCAGGTCTTTCGGCGTCTGTGTGACACGGCAGTTGAGTTATTGGAAGAATACCATTCACATTTATCGTCATCCCGTTCCTTGCTGACGACTTCACGTGGCTTATCTCACCCTTCACCAAGTGGATAACTGAGACATAAGACCTTATCGTTATCTAATCTATGTTACTACCGAGGAGATCAGCCCTACCGGGGCCAACCAAGAAATCTTGGCATAACTTAAACCCAAATGGCAACACGAGCCAAATAAGCCTCACAAGCTTGCCAGTCACTTTTCATGCGCACCAAAGAAAAAAAGTCACGCGATACACACATCGAATTAGGAAGCTTGGAGTGTGACCTGTGTATTGGTAACCAAATGCGTCAGTTGCCGAATCCAAGCGATGCTGTTTCGATTTGTCGGCGTTCCAGGGTGGGTAAAGTGGCCCCCAATTGACCCGAGGTATCGAACGGGCGAGAATTAAGTTTCCTCGGCGTTGATGAGGGGAAGCGCCGTCGCGAGTGTTAAGCGATGATTTAATTAGGCATAATTGCACGCGATAATTCTGTGATTTGCTCGGTGAGCGAAAACAAAAAAAACAAAAAAAAACAGTGGCGATGGCATAATTGCGGGGAGATGAACGACGGCAATAAAACATGTCACTGCAATTCCGCTTATTGCTGGGGTTGATCACCACCTTGGTCCATAATTCATTAGAGAGCAGGCCAAAACAATCTCGATGCTCAAAAACGCTCCCAATGTCTGCACGTGCCGAAAACTCTATTGTTCCCAGTCGGCATCTACCGAGTAAACTTAATCACCATCGCATGAAAATGCAACCTCAAAGCCTCACATTGAACGCGTAAAATGTCAAGTCAATTAAGCTTTTCGACAAGAAGCTTAACCCGAGTCAAAATCAAGCAGAAGCAACTGGCTAGACTCCATGGACCCTTAATTCTCCACCAAACTCAGGGGCTTGTTCAGTCCAGACTCCATCGTCTCGCCCACGTTTAACCAGTCTTGGCTAGATCTTCACTGCTAGTGTCGGGGTTGCAATTGGCTAACCGGAAACGATGCATCATGCTCGAGATTGCGACTCCACCCGCTGGGTCGATATACGGTAAACGAAAATGGATCCTTACCCAACAGACTCAAGGGCGCAGCGCAGCACAACACTACGCCGCTACCAAGTGCCAACTTTAACATAGGGGGGGCGAAGCAGCATTCACACGAAACAGGAAGGCCCTGTCGTTGGGTCTGGATCGTCTGGATCGTTGAGGCGCATGTCCGCTACACGTTAGACCCTTGGTGGGAGAAACGGGGGACGCTTTTTGCGGCACGGGCTGGGGAGCGTTATTTATCGGGGAGACCCCCAGGTTTTCTCTTGTGTTCGCCGTCCGTCGTATTCCCCTACCTGACAGTTTTGACCCAAAGGAGATCGGTCTTGTTCTGTGAATAGAAGCTGCAAACAAAACTGGGTGTAACAGTGTTAGGGCCGACTGCGTGGTAGTACCTACCTTAGCTTCCACGCGCTCCTCTCAACAGGAACCTCCCTCCGCCTTCTCTTCTCTTCTTCTCTTCCTTTCCTGGATCAACAAGGTCAAGATGGTCTGGTTTCAGAAGATAGGTTCGCTCATCTACTCCAAGCTCGCCAACAGACGGTTCACATTCGCTCTCACGACACTAGCTGTATGCGCCGCAAAGGGCGTCCATCTCCACAACCACCGATCCAGCGTCGCCCCCAAGCGCATGCTCCTCTTCTTCTTCTCCTTCTTCACCCAAGACATTCTTCTCCTCCTCCTCATCCGCCTTCTCCTCAGCCACTGGGTCCCCAGCTTTCCCGGCAGGCTACGAACACTCATCACAGCGCTTGCATTATTGTTAATATTTTATAACGTCTCCCTCTGCATCGTTTCCATCTCTTTCTACATCGTCGCTGGATCTGAGATCCACTGGCGCAACATTGGCTTCATAGCTGACCCGTCGGCGCGGGCGATTATCTTTTCGGGGTCTACTGCATTCTTGGGCGTTTTGTGTCTTTGTGCTTGTTTCAGTGGCGTTCTTCAAACGGCGTGCTATGCGCTTTTTGGGTGGGGAGGTGATATTGTTAATTGGCCCGTTAACTTTCTTGCGCGGAAACTTTGTTGCTGCTGTTTTGGGAGGAGGAACGCTTACGATCAGTTATCGCAGAGGGATAACGCGCAGTGGATTGACAGCGAGGGCGGCTCGAGTCATGATGAGCACTCTGAGGATGAGTACAAGGACAGGTCTAGATCGTCATCGAAGACACCGCGACATTCGGCCCGAGCGCTCAAAGGCAATTCACCAGCCCGAGGATCCAGATGCACACGATTTCTACGCATTTTACCGTATCCCGTCGTCAGCATCCTCCTCACAGCGCTCTTCACACTCACATTTCTACGACCCAAGGATCCGTCTCTAATTTTCCTCTCGTGGACCAGCGGCCTTTTACCCTTCGTCGATTTCGCTTCAACATCGCCCTTCCTTGATGATCTCCCCTCTGTTTACGGTCCCGACATGCAGCGAAGCTGGGACGAGCGCACTGCACTCGCTCAGCCTCCGTCTTTGAGCTGGCTCCCGAAGAATGCATTGCCAAGAGGCTTTGAGGACTGGTACGACGAGAAGCCTCACTACAACTCTGAATCCGACCCACTGAAGATTTCGAACCTGGATGAACCTCTCCGAGAATCCCTTCGCGACAAGTTGAAGGATATCAACATTCGTCACGTGGTGATGTTCTTTCTGGAGAGCACGAGAAATGACGTTTTTCCCATCAAGAAGGACGGATTGATCTGGAATCGATTCGCCGACACATTTCCCGACAAGAAGCTTCCACAAGAAGTGCAAGACAAGCTGGCCAGTCTGACACCGACAGCGAATTTTATCACTGCAGATTACGACGATGGATTTGAGCATGCGGAAAAGCCGAAACGCGGTGGAATTCACTTTACGAATGCGCATACGGCTGGGACGTATACACTCAAGAGCATGACCGGCACAGTCTGCGGTATCGCTCCTCTGGTCGGCGACTTCAACCTCGAGCACAGTCACCACATTTATCAGCCCTGCCTACCGCATATTTTCGAGGCCATGAACCAAGCAGAGGCACTGAGCGGAAATACCAAGTCAAAGCGCGATGGACATTCAGGCACGAAATTGAAGTGGAACGACAACATGAACAAGGAGGACAAGTGGAACTCCTACTTCTTCCAAGCTGCGACGCTCGATTTCGACAATCAGTACAATCTCATGCCTGCGATGGGATTTCCGATGAAGAACACGATTGGGAGGGAGTATCTGCGAAGCGATAGTGCAAAGCATGGACCTGTTACGCTACCCAACATCAACGAATTTGCATTCGAGGAGGATCCGTTGGAGGATTACATCACCGACATTTTCGAAGACGCGGCCAAGGCCAAGAGTCGTGTGTTTTTGACTCATTTGACGAGCACGAGCCATCATCGATTCCACATGCCCAAGACGGAGAAGTACACGCCTTTGGCAAAGGGTCTAGACATGATGTCTCGCTACGTCAACACAATAGGCTACGCCGATCGCTGGATCCGTAAAGTCCTCGACGTTCTAGACAAACAGGGCATTGCGAACGAGACGTTGGTTATTTTCCAGGGCGATCACGGTACTTCACTTCCAGAAAACGACTACGCTTCACCGTATTACAACCCCAGCATCGGCGTCGACCACGTCCCCTTGATTTTATCGCATCCTCAATTACCCCCCTTCAACGTAGACGACGCAGTCCACTCGACACAAGTCCTCCCCACTATTCTCGACATCCTTATCGAAACCAATTCTCTCAGCCCCAGCAGCCACGCCGCAGCATCATCCCTCATCACCAATTACGAAGGCCAATCGCTCCTCCGACCATTACGCACACAAACCAGCGATAACAGAACAGGCCAGTGGCAATTCACCGTGGCGAACCCCGGACGCGCGATGCTTACGGTTCGCGACGCGAGGTTCCCGGATAGACATCTCGTGGTGCCGGTGATAGAGAACGTGGATTGGAGATTGTCGGATCTGGAGAAGGATCCGCATGAGCATGATTCAGTGCAGTCGTTGGATTTCACCGAGTTTGTCAAGATTGTGGAGGGGAGGTTTGGGAGGGATGTTGCGGACTGGGCGGAAGAGGGGGCGTTTGTTACGAGGTGGTTTGTTAAGGAGAATAGCAGGCGTTGGCGTTTTGATCACCAGGGGTGATGTTATGACCACTATTCATGACCAGAACTTAGACTAAATATCTTAATATTATGCCTATGACTTTCTTCTTCAATTACTCTATCGTGATCCGTGAGGATTTGCTACAGGCTAGCCAGAGTGTCTGCATCGCTCTGCTGCCATGGATGCATCCGCTCAATTGACTCAATCAACTCACGATGCTCAGAAGATCGGGGCGTGATCGCACCTTCGAACGCCTTCGGATGACTGACAACTCCAGAGGTAAACTCAGCCTTGGGCATCTCACCTCCCTCTTTCACTCCAACGTCAAACACAGCCAGAGTCTGCGCCATGTTGAGAAACAGCGTCTTGTCAGACATGGTTTGCGCCGGGCAGATTCTTCGACCAAAGCCAAAGACAAAACGACCTGGGTCTGTCTCAGCCTCCGGACCAAAAAAGCGCTCTGGTTTGAAGGCCATTGGATCGTGGTAGAGTGCGGGATCATGGCAGATTTGCCTTGTAGCGGTGTCAGTTATCCTCTGGATATGGGGAGCGATGATGAGCTTACCAGATATTTGGAAGAATCATTGCGCCCTTTGGAATAAGAAGTCCGTCGATGACATCGTCTTGGGAGGTTGTATGGGGAAGACACATTGGTCCGACGGGATGCCATCGGAGAACTTCCTTCACGAGCGCATTGACGTATGGCAAGCTTTGTCGATCCGATAGCGTGGGCAAACGTTCAGTTCCGATGACCTCGTCAATCTCATGTTGGGCTTTCTTCTGGGCTTCAGGAAAAAGTGTCAAGGCAAGGAAGAAAGTCGTGATCGCGGACACGGTCTTGAAATCAATTAGCTGGGTCGTGCAGCCTACTCAAAACTCAACATACGGTATCAGCACCAGCTGCATAGAGAGATGCCGCTAGCCATTTATTCTCAGAAACTTCTTCATCCGTCAAGCTTTTCTTCTGCATCAGCTGAGACAGGAACGATGTGTTATCCTTGCCGCCGGCCATTTGATGCTCTACAAACGCTGCAGGGTCCTCAACCGAGCTCTCGAGATTAGACCTCCACTGCTTTGCTGTAGTTTTGAAGCTAGCTCCAGGGAACCAGTCGGGAATATATTTCACTAAATGGACATGTCAGAACGTAATTACGTATTGGACTTTGTGACCTTACGAATCGGAATGAGGTCAACCACAAAGGCCCCAGGCTTCGCCGCGATGCCAAACTCATCAACGACTTTTCGTACAGTACTTAGTAGAGGATCGGGTTTGAACTGCTCTGCGGTGTATCCATACACAACTTTCACGATCACAGAGCCAGCTTGTCTACAGGAAATGTCAGCACTGTCACCAGATGTCTTTGAACCGAGATATACTTCTGAATATGCTCAACCAAACGATCAGGGTCTCTCAGCAAATGAAGTAGAAAATGTCCAACTTCAATCTCTTGTATAGCGTCGTTTACCTTGACGCTAGCTTCGGACTTGAGGCAAAGGTGAGCCTTTTTGCGGTGACTGCGAAGCTGGTCGTTATAAGGCAGGAAACTCAAGGTCTTGTCCCAGCCAACCCTGCAATTTGTAAGCAAGCAAATTTGTGGTGAGAAAGGAGGTATGCGCGTACATCTCACCGGCAAAAGTCATCTTTGATCTGCTAGAATGTTTGGCTGACCGATCGTTGAGTATGGTCTGAGCCAACTTCGCATCGTTGATTATGACAAGGGTTTGACCGAAGACAGTAACGGAGCTGATGTTTCCTTATGTGCATCTCATCAATATCTGAGGACACAATGAGCTTGACTGATCATACCGTATAGGTCTTTGTGTTTGGCCCAGTGATGCGCCTCGAACTGTCCAGGTCGTGGGAGATCTAGTACATTGCCGACAAGAGGAAGACCTCGGGATCCGGGAGGTAGCTGTGCTTTACGCGATGTTTTGGCAATGAATTTGGTGACGCAGATATACACGAGAGTTATGACAACCGTGTAGACAATTAGCAAGGCAGATTCCATGATTGCAGACTGAAGATGGATACAAGAAGGTGTGTGAATAAAGAGGGCAAACAACAATCATCGTAACCGAAGATAAGTCTTCAGCACTGATTACATTTAAAGAGCACGGCATCAAACGCAGAAGCCCAGTCTCCTTACCGCCATCCAAGTAGTAACATCAACTGAGCTAAGTTACGCCATCAATCAAGAAGCGCGTCAATGAAAATTAATCAACTTCCCTCATGATCACAAAGTTCCTGCTCAAATGGATGGCAAACAACCATGCGCCAAGCCAGCTTTGTAGACAAACATTTCCACCAACATGGCGCTACTATCTGATTGCGTTACATGAAGCCCGCACTAGTGTCGTCCACCAACAAACAGGCTTATTTGACTGGCCATTTCAGCACGCTACGCAAAACTTGCATTAAAGTCGAGGTCTAATCTTGAGATAAGCTGGCATGGCGTTCATTGTTTGTCTCATCGGGATAACGTTGTCTTTAACCTGAATGGTGGATTGGTGAAGTGGCTTGATTATTGAGTCCGTTGTATGGGTGTAAAGAGTTAGTCTCGTTGATTTGAGTTAGGTTGCGATAGGGTTGCCTTATTAGGCCTCGTAATGTGATAGATCTGATCTGAGAAGGCCTTGATTATGACTGGGATGTCCATGTCGCAGGACCGTGTGCAGATTTGCACTCGGCTGAGCAGAGAAATGGTGAATGTCATACTAATAAAGGAAGCTAATAAAGAGCAGCGAATAAGCTTTGCGTAGTACTGACTTACGGAAGTACTCAAGTAGAGATGTGTACTCCATGATCTCATCTAAAACTCGGGTAGTGATCGCTTCTATAACACGGCAGGTTCCCCATACTACCATAAGAAGAATAGAAGTTGATAGAACTCTGGCTTGGACTTTTACAAGTGCGAAGTTGTACTGGGCGGTAAGATAAAGTGATTTGGATACAGGACGGATCACCCGAGGAAGAATTATATTCTGTATAAGTGGTGTTACACCGAATCAGTAAAGTAAATGCCATGGAATATCCCAGGTTGGTCGAAGAACTAATACTCCGTCTAATAGCTAATCGTGTTCAAGTGCTGCTTGCTAAAGAGAAAATAATGACTATTGTTAAGATATTCTATATAGCCATAGATATCCTTACTCGATACTCAATAATGGCAAAGCTTGAATTTGTCATTCTGTATCGCGCAACTTCAGGAAAGGCAGCATTAGTACGTAGATATCATCCTTCAAATGTGCCCAGCGCCGTTTGTGAAGAGGCGGCCTTAGCCACAAGTATCAGCAAGGCTCTTATTATTTTTATCTTTTTATCTTTTATAAATATGCATCAGCATGAGTACAAATCGAAAGCGCATTGTATAACAAGGGCCGACCTGGAGGCTAGTAAACTTCCCGAAATGACAGGCCCTCTCGGCAGAGGTACTCGACCCCAAAAGCCGCCCTCAAGACGTGAGAAATGCGGAGAGATCAGGTTCTCGGCTGATCAGAGCAATAAGTTCGGAGAGCAGCAAAGCCCTCTTTCTATTTGTTGTGGCGGGTGTTTCAGGCCAAGATACAACTACCGACTGTAACGTTAGCAGAGCCTCTGCGGAGGCTTCGGCTCACGACCCCGCTCTTATTGCCTTGTATCTGATGTGAGAATAAGCGATCTGACATGCAAATGAGAGAATTAATAAATAAGCCCTTGGCCATTTCTCCTAACAAGCATAGTTCATCATCAAACTTTGCCAAAATGATTCCTACTGAAGATCAACCTGTTCTCATCATAGGCGCTGGTATAAGTGGCCTACTTCTTGCACGGAGTCTATCACGACATGGCATTCCCTTTCGTGTATTCGAACGCGACACGGATCTTGAAACACGTAGTGTAGGATGGGGTCTTACTCTTCCCTAGACACTGCCCGCCTTGAAAGCTCTCTTGCCCAAACATTTGTTCGATCGGTTACCAGAAGCGTATGTTGATCGAAAAGCTGTAACCCAGGGTCTGTCGTCAAGCTTCCCGTTCTTTGACTTGAGTACAGGAGAGCTCAAGGCATCTGTACCTAAGGCTCCGGAGGCGGAACGTGTCCGAGTCACTCGACAGGGTCTCAGAGCCCTGCTAGCCACTGGAATTGAAATTGAGGTACGTTGCAGTGCTGAGTCTGGTTTCCCTGTGCTGACACTTCCGGGTACCAGTGGGGTAAAGTTGTTGCCGGAGTCGTTTCGACAAACGATTCTGCCACTGCTTCGTTCGAGGATGGCAGCTCAGTAACTGGGAGTTTACTCGTCGCATGTGATGGGAGTCACTCACGAGTGCGTCGCTCACTGTTCCCCGAGTGGAGGCTCTGGGACATTCCTGTTCGAATGCTAGGCATAAAGATGGAGCTATCGCCTTCACAGATCAGGCCGATCCGCGACCTTGATCCCTACTTCTTTCACAGCACAAATTCGAAGAATGGCACCTTCGTATACTTTAGTGGTAAGCCAGTCAGCTTTGTTCTCTTTGTAGTCGTTGCTTATGACCACTAGTCCTCGACACGCCCGGTAATCACACCAATACAGACCGCCCGTACATCGGACAGCTCTGTATCTCGTGGCCATATCGCGAAGGTTTTCTGAACAGGCCTTCTCCTATCGAGATCCCGGACACACCAGAGGAGAAGTATAAATTGGTTCAAGAGTTGACTTCCACCTGGGCCGAGTGCTTTCATCCGCTTTCATCCGCAGTCTCGCTGAACAGCGAGATAAAAGGAATCAAGATACAAGACTTGACCCCTCCGAAAGACTTCCAAACAACTGGCCGAGCTGTACTCATGGGAGATGCTCTCCACGCGATGGCAATGTGTAAGACTCTTTTCACCCTTCTTATATGTTTATAGCTAACGACAAAGACCGGGGTGAGGGCGCAAATCATGTCATCTTCGATGTTCAAGATTTTGTAGAACGAGTCGTTCCTACTCTCAACGGCGATGGTGATCTGAGATCCGTGCTGGATGAGTACGAACGAGCGGTTATTTCACGGACCCGTCCCGCAGTACTGGCGTCGAGGCGAGCCTGTCTCGATGCACATAATTGGAAGAGGATTAGCAAGACTAGCCCATTGTTGACAAAGCGCATGCCATACATAGAGTTTGAGGAGACTGAGGAGGTTGAAGCAACACATAGACTATAAGAGAAAGAGTAATGCATAAATATCATTTTCAAATTGTCGTTTTACTGATTATTAATAGTCGGAGTTATCTAAGTACCTGTCTTGCCCTTGATCTGATCTCGTAAAGTGTATGCTTTACAGATCTAACCTTTGGATATGTACAGCGTGTATATCCTGGCCAATCCTTTCAGCTCCCGCCTGTCAGGATGGGATCCTATATTCCTGTTTGGTGCCTAGTATATTGAATCAGGCTATTCTATACATCACAATCCTGGTATATTCCCCTGATTTATTTAAATTTGTCTAACTGTCATGGGTCGGGAGAAGGACTCAGGGAGTTTCCGACATTCAAAGTTCTCCAACAGCACCGGGTCAAACTTGGGGACATGGCTGAATGACGTAAAGTCGTAGCGATACACGCTTTGCCCTAAGAGAAGTTCAGAAACGCATTGCCCCATCCCAACCCTCTTGTAGTGAGCCATCAATGTGTCTACGTTATGTAGATGCCCAGGATAGAAATTCGACTCAAGGAACGATGTCTTATTGACGAGGTGTTTCAAAGCGCCGGCGTGCGGGTTGAGGGCTGACCTGATATCATGTACATGACTGTTCGCCCAATCGCTGTCAGGATCTACTTTTAGAGCACGGGCAAGTACTAGTTGCATAGCATCTTTGCAGAGTACATCTTGTTGAAAGATTGCAGAGCACATATCTGTGGCATCTTCTGCATCCAGTAGCAGTGTATAGGAGCCATCAGGCATACCAGCATCTGGGAGAAACATGGCTTCGGCCAGGCAGTTCGCAACGATGGGGTACAGATCTTTAGCTGCAAGTCTGAACATGACCTCGGCACTCAATTCGTCCTTCTCATCTTGAATATCATCGAAGGTGTGATATCGAGACAAGTAAGCACGCTCGAGAAGGTTCCTGACCATGCTAAACTTATGTCTGATCCGCAGTCCCCTGTTCTCTTGGCAAAATGGGATAAGACCTATAGCATGCCCATCTGAATAGCCTGCGGGTGCGCGATCTTCGTGAATGATGATGTTGCGAAGAGACGACCTCTTATTGAGAGGCAGGGCATCGAGGAAACTTATGGCAACTGAAACAGCAGAGAAGCGTTAGAGTTGACGATACTGCATTACATGACGTCTGCTGGTCTCCCACGAATTTATCGAAGTCCATCCCTTGCCATCTCCATACTTGCGCCCCCCCATTTCATCAAGTTCGGATAATGATGAAGGGAAACGCCAGGGCTCGTAGCATCGATCGAGGAAATTTCTTTAGTCTCCTCAGCAATGAGGCGGCATGTACACAGAAGGGCAATGTCAACCGGCTCGCCGTGGACGGCAGTGAGCTTGCGTGAGGCTGCACTGAAATGGTATCCTTGCTCAGTGGTGAAGTAATATTTGTAGATCATGTGCCGCAGTTCGCACGGAAGACTGACAAAGGATCGTGGGGCCATGGTGTCGAGGGTGCGGGCGGCGAGAGGGAGGGGCATGTTTTGGGAGGTCTCAGTAGAACAGAATTAGAGAAGTAGAGAAGTTAAGGCCTAGCGGGGAGATGAAACTTTTGGTAGAGTGAAACCAGGGTTGGTGTGCGTTTAGCTGGATTGTTCTTAAGTAAGAGCAGTGGGCAGCCTTTTATAGACGATTTGGCACGGATCTATCTTTTCTGCCAAGAGCAAGATGCTTGGCAACAGGAAGGATAAAATATTGCCCGTATGTGTTTATTGGTTTTCTTTACATTTGTGCCCTGAAGGCTGAAGCTTCTTTTAACCTCTCAACTTTATCACAGAAACAGGGGTTGATGTAAGGTGCAGCTGAGACTTATGGCTGAGAGCTTCAATCAGTGAAGACAAGTTAAAGTCCTGTCAGCACGGAGCCATTGGTGCCTGGTATTTGAGTTTCACTTCTTGACGCAGCAGCCTAGCCACATTTCGATCCCCGAATTGTAGCGTCCTATATCGATGAAACGATTGCGATTCAGCATATCCACAACCAGTAACGAAGGTGGAGATCTTGGGCCACGGAAGACCAGAAGCGCCCAAGGATCTAGGTCCAGCAGATGAGTTGTTAGATGCGACTCTCCAACCACTTAAGAGAGCTGTCCCCATACGGACCGTGCGATAAGCCCATTCTCAGATAGAAGTGTCCGTAGCTATGTCATGTTGTGACATATTTCTCGTCAACTAAGCAGCCACCGATTCACTCGTGGGGCTAACTACTTTCTCTTGTCCAATATATCAAGCATCTCCAAGAGTAAGGGGAGAAACTCTTCCGTCTCACACCGAAACCCTTCATGATGCCCTGGCACCGTCATCCTAGGACACTCCAAGATCTTTGCCTGCTCCTCAATCGCTCTCGCGTAGAAAGCATCTTTACACCTCACCCCTCTCATCACGCCAACACTGACCCCGTGTTCTTTGATTGGGAACATATTAGGACAATATCCAACCAACGGCGCCCATTCGTATTCCCAAAAGCTCTTCTGGTTTCTTGGGTCAGGCGTGCCAGCCTTGGGAATACCCTAGGCATCATAGCCAATAAGGCATTTCTCAAACTCGTTGGCAGCTGCTTCCTGGCCTTGCGTTTCGAAAAGGTCCAGAAGACCGTACATCCACTCAAGAATCTGCGTAGCATCTGGTAGAAGCGTTGCAAGACCGGCTTCGTGAGCGATCAAATGAACGACCATCTCGGGGAAGTCATGGGCGAATTGATATGCGAAGATACCACCGGAACTGCTGCCGAAGAGGATAGCCTTGTCAGAACCGACAGCTTTGATGACGGCGCGGATATCGCGAGCTTGTTGGGGAGGACTCAAGCGTTTGTTAATGGGGACTTGACTTGCTGACATTTGACGACGATCAAATGTTGCGCAGGTGAAACGGTCTGATAGAGCGGCGATTATGTTGTTAAACTGCATTCCGTGTCCATTTCCACCGGGGATGAAGATGATGAGAGGGCCGGATCCTTGATACCAGTAGTGAAGGTCACATCCTTCATTGTGTACAATGCTTCTGGTTGGCTTGAACTCCATTCTTGGCTGCTGTGTTAAACTGTAGTTGATAGCTGATAGCTGATAAGTATTCTTTCCAGTTGCATTTTCGCAAGCAAAGTGAAATGTCTCTGGCTTCTTATTAACTGAACTACAAGCTGCACTCGGACAATTTTGAACCCCGAGAAGACATTGAAGGAATTAGCCTAAATGCAATGAGCGGCGTGAGTCAGACGGTTATCATGCGATTTATAGGCTGTCAGATTCGATGCTAAGTCTATTTCTTCCAATGGCATCCTCACGATTAGCGTGAAGACTATTTAAGAGTGCTGGATTGAGTCTATCATGGATAACGAGTCCCTCTGCACCCAGTCCGGCACATGTAATCTTTGGCCAATATTATATGTGGCTATTCATCCCGCTGAAGCTTACGGCGGGCCATTTCCAGTCCGCCCTGGTCCGCTCAGATCTCGATGCTGGTCTCGCCGGTACGTAAAGCATTACCCATGATCCTCACGGTCTTCGTATCTCGAAGCCACTCAACGGTCAATTCACCACCTTCCTTGGACTGCTGTAAAGATCGTAGCGTGTCTCCAGTGAAGTCGGGATGGTACTGCTTGAGACGCGCAGTAGTTTCGGCGTTTGACAAGACATGAGGGATGATGGCGCGATGAGCAGAGCCAGTCTGTGGATATTAGTGATGCCCTTTTTGAAGACGAAGGAACTTACCGCAGCGTCTTCATGATTGTTGCCTGCTATGCAGTTGATGACTCGAGTATGGATGTGCTCTGAAGAGCTTGTCGAAACTTGGAAAATGTAGATGAAGCCATTCAGAGGAGCCTGCTTATTTAGTTGTAGACTTTCAACGACAGCGATAAACTTACCAGCTTGGAGGCATCGAACTCCAGAGCCTTCAAGTCAAGCTCAGGACTAAACTCAAGCATGAAATACTGCTCTTGCTCAAACACACCAACTGGCTCTCCCTTACCCTCCCACTTCGAACCAGATGCAGCTTCAAACAGACCCTTCAATTCTCCCCATCGCTTGCTATCTTTCAACACGGCGGGAAGGTCTAGCAGTTCCGGAAACTCAATGCCAACCAGCTTGGCATCCTCAAACGGGCTCTGATTGAGAGATGCAGAGGCAACACCATGAAGCCTGGTGAGATACCTTAGCGTCTGCGGCGCATTGGGAAGTGTACTAAACAGATGCTGCGACAAGGCGAGGGTCGCATGACCACAGAGCGGCGCTTCGTTGACGGGGTTGAACCATCGGACGGCGTAGTGAGCTTTCGCCGATTCGTTCTCCAGGCCAAGAGGGAGCGCAAATGCCGTCATTGGGAGATTGATGTTTGTCGCTGTCTCTTGTAGCTTTGAAGCGGGAGGGAACAGTTCATATGGGAATGCGTCATTGTCATCCTTTGTGTTGGCCTCTGACTTGGGCAGAATTATCACGGCCGCAGGATTGCCCTGCGCCCTTGCCGACGCAAAGGCTTGGTAGGTAGTTTTCGTAAGAGAAGTCATCTTGATTTTCTTGTAGTTATGTTCAATCGCGATCTAGGGAGAGATATTGAATGATGAGCGACGAGCAGTATTTATTAGTGATCAGGATATCATCGTAAGGGCGTAAGTGACTCATGCTGACCCCGCAAATTGACTTTTTGGAGATAGTGTCATACCTTATGCGTGGGCACTGGGGGCATCTCATGAGTATGCCACGACTTGAAACTGTTTGCTAAATTCTTTTAACTACATCACAGGCCCAGCGGATATTTCTATTCGACTTAAGTGGTTCAGCATCATCTGCAGGTCCTGCCAGGTTGATAATCACCGCTTGATAAGCAATGAACCTGTTTTCGGGATAAGCACGCCGATCCCGACGCTAACCGATCATGTTTTGCAGCAAGTTTCCGCGATAATATTAAACACAAGTCATGTATATGCTAGTACCAGTAAGAGTATGTTCATTGTATGCGCCGATTGTCCTTACTGAATTAAGGCCATATACCATATTGTTTGCCGGACGTTCTAAGGTCTAATCTAAGCTCTTTTGACATGCCTGCACTCAAACTCAACAGCTCAATGCCATGCCAGGGTTCGATGCTCTGAGAATCGGCTCTCGGGAGGTATTCGATAGGCCATCTTCGACCCGTAGTGCCAGTGTAATGCCTCGCTCAGATACGGAGCAAAATAGTTCCGAGCGGTGCCTAGGGAGATGCGCCCGGTGAAATGGGTACCCTAGACCAGGCATCAAAGCTCTGATTAGCTCTGTCGGAATGCAGAGATCCTTCAAGTACTCACACGTTGATTGAGAGCGTCTTCGATACCACGCATGTAGAGCGTAGAGGGTCGGCGGAAGAGCAACTACCAAGCTGACGATTGCGACAATGATCTCGGTTTTCATTTTGCGGAATGTCTTGAATTAGTGGAAGACAAGAAATTACTATCTTTTCAGGAGAAGTCTTCCTCGTCATGTTACAAAGTTCTCGTGAAAAGGCCATAGTGATCCTGACTTTCTTATATCCTTGAAAAGGCAGATATCGGTGAAACCGCATTTAGGAACGAGTTTGTAATTTCTGTCAACAATGCGCCTCGAGGCACAGTTTGAGGTGAACCTTTAAAATGATTCGCCAGGAACATCCATATCCTGGTATTCGTCTGTCAAATCAGGTTAGGTAGCCAACTGTAGGGTCATGATTCAGGACAGATCCAATGGACTTGTTTTTCGTGTTGTGGCGTATGTACAGTACTCTTCAGCTGTGAGCTGCGACCCGCAAGATTATGGACTTGACGAATGAGACCCAATTGAAGAAGGCACATAGCTTCATGCAAAACGCGCCCCCTGGACGATATTTTGGACAGAGCCAATGAATGAGCCTGTAACAAATCGCTAGACTAGAAATGAGGCTTACCCGCTTCGCAAGCCCCTCAGATTCTGGATTAGACGAATCAGAACTGGAAACGCAGAGCCTCGTTGGGCACGTACAAAGAAACAACAATATCCGCGGTCAGCATTCTCGATTCTCTCTCTTTCCATGCACACAATACTCCCTGTCTACCCTTCTTTCATACATCTCTGCGCTACAACCCTTCACGATACTCCATTCAAGCCAACACTATCGTGCTGAAATCATTCTGATGAGTGCAACCGCATCTCAGCCGAGTGAAGGGGACTGGCTAGAGCAGAAGAACCTGGTTAGAGATGAGTATTTAGTCAAAGACACGTCACGCAAAGACTTAATCGTCTTATTGAGATCTCAAGGGCTACAAACTACGTTTGTCTATTACAGGCCGACTTTATAGAGAGATCATTAACTTGTTAATAGGAAAGGACAGCTACAAGTTAAACTGAGGAACTGGAACTTCTCTAAAAACATCGACAAGGAGATATGGCAATACATTGAACGCAAGATTCGCAAGCGCAAAGATGAGGGCAAGGACAGTGATGTTATACACTGGGGCAAGATATTGAAAAAGCTCAAGGTGACGAAAGAGACAAATCGCCATCGAGAAACTAGCTTCATGGCTCGATTCAAAACACGTTAGTGAAACCCGTACTTGACTATCTACCCTAACATCGAGCACAACAGCTCCTCCATCTCCGAAAGATCCATTTCTTAGCATTTGTACCCCACCGGCTCTAAATCTGACCATTGAGTGGCCCTCCTCCCTCCCATGGCTTCGCTTCCGAGGCAGCTCCGAGAATAGTAAGTCATCCTAAGAACTTAGTGGCCAAATTATCTTACACGATAGTCGCACTCACCGCTACTCGATCCAGCGATATGACAGTGCATCAAAACGATCATCCCGATATTGCCTCATCACTGGTGATGGGATTGTTGTCTTGTCATAGCGACATGAACCCATTGACCTCCCTATCTGATCTGATAGCTAGTATAAGCAATTTCATGCCAGAATGGTACCCCGGAGAACATGTAGTGACTGCACAAAATCTGCTATGTGGCTCACCAGCCGAGTCCACCTCCGAGTGCTTTAAGGTTTTGGTGTATATGTTATCGAATTCATTAATGATATGCGGTAAAGGGACGTCGGAATACTTTGTTCAACTTGTAAGAACTGGTAACATAGACCCTCGCGCCGATTTGAAGAAAATGCGAAACGATAGCCCGACTATCCGAGCATTTCTTGAGAAGCTGTTTCAGTTGGAAATAAAAAACGCGACTTCAAGCTTTGGTCAGAACGATGTACCATGGCCACTGCATCTTATTACTTGGCTCTTGGAACGAGGACAGGATCCTGACTGCTATTGCCTTGCGACCATAAATCAACATCTGACGTTGGTCACCCCTATTCAGCAGGCAGTTGACTCCGGTTACCTCGACCTTGTTCAGTTACTCTTACGCTTCCACGCTCGACCTAATCTTACTCAAGGCAGCCCTTGTGACGAAGCACTCGTGAACCTGACTCTTGAGAGCCGAGGTTCGGATGTGGAGAAATTACGGATGCTGGACTCGTTGTTTAATAACAAGTTTCTCAACATAGATGAAATGCTCCGTGCAGCGATCGAACTGCGCAATACAGCATTGCTGCGGAAGATACTACTGGATGGTCCAGATGTTACAACCTACGAGACCTTCTGGCTCCATCCGGCACGCCGGCGGAGACCGAAACACATCAGACCTCATGTGGCAAAATCATCAGCCCTCATGATGGCGGTCCAGGTGGGGGGCGAAATAGCGGATCTTATGCTGGACTACGTTTTGCAAAACGGTCAGCCTGCACCTTCAATCATGGCAAATGCGTCTATAGCCGCAGCCTATGGAGGCCATTATTCCCTTATGCTTCGACTAGACGAAATCCACGCTCTCAGAAAGATCTGCAACACAGAAGGCATTACACCGCTACACGGAGCAGTGGCTGGCGGCAACCGAGCCGTGTGCAAGTATCTTCTCAACCGGCACCGAGGTTCATCCACCTCCCTGATACTTGTCGCAGCTATTCTTGGGAACGTTGAAATAGTGCAGCTGCTCATTGAATATGGAGGAAACCCCAACGCCCTACTATCCGCGCCGGACAACG
Source organism: Fusarium agapanthi (assembly GCA_001654545.1). NCBI lineage: Eukaryota > Fungi > Ascomycota > Sordariomycetes > Hypocreales > Nectriaceae > Fusarium > Fusarium agapanthi. The sequence continues at coordinate 18,266 of LTDI01000912.1, forward strand.
AATGGTATGATTATTTCAACATTCCCAATATTGCGGAAGGCGTCTCGCAGGCTATGTTGACCGTGCTTCTGCATTGGACAGATCATCATGATTCGACAGAAGGAGTTTGTATGATATTGATTCGGAATGGAGCGACTCTTGAGCCTGGTAACGTGGCGGAGCTTTCACGGCGTTGCTATCACAGATGTTTGGAAGCTGCACTTGAGGCTGGTGGCGACCCGAATGATGTCGGTAAAAGCAAACGTACCGCACTTCAATGTGCTTTGGACAGTTCTTGGTCTTCCGATGAAGAAGAGGACCAAACCTCCAGGCGATTTCTAACTGTTGAGCTTCTGATAAAAGCGGGAGCCAATCTCAGAGGCGGGGAAGTTGTCAGAGCTATTGATCTTCAAGAAGAGGACGTAGTGTGTTGCCTTTTAAGAAACCATGGGACCTTGAAAGATGTTGACGAAATGGGAAAAGGTTGCCTCGAGGCCGAAATACTTGCTCAAAATGATTCATGCATCCAAGACATCCTCGAAATGCAGGAGGATCCAATCGATGCAGGGCCATTCTGTGCGGCAATACTCGAAAACGATTGGGATCTTGTGGGAAGACTCTTTGAAAGAGCTCGCACACCGACAGATTGCCACCTACTGGAGGGGACTGCCGTGGGGCTGGCTGCTGAGGCGGGTGAGCTTGATATCTTGAACAAGCTTCTTGCCCGATTTACCCACCCCTCAGTTCTAGAGTCTGCAATCCTTCCAATTAGGATCGACGTAAGGGACATAGAAGAACTTGGGCGGTGCCGGAGCGGGTCAGCCTACTGGAGGACAGCCACCGATGAAGACAAAACCGAGGGCAGTCCTCTTGCATTGGCAGCTCTAGGTGGTACCACTTGTGGGTTCAGAGAGCTCCTTTGCCACGGTTGCAGTATGGACAGAATATCCTGGAGCGTTGTTGCGAAAATTGAGAGAACCTCTGAATATTTGGAAGTTCTGAGAGAGTTTGGGACCAGCATCGGTATTTCCGGACGGTACGACTCAGAATTGAGGCCAGCATTGTGCAGCGCAATTGCAATGGGAAAGCATGAGCTAATGAGGTACTTGGTGGAAGTGGGAGCAGATGTCAATGAGATGGACGTATCATCAATCTCATCCATGTCGCCCCTTCAGATTGCTGTGCTGTATCATAAGATAGATATGGTAGCATATCTTCTTGAAAACGGAGCTGACGTTAATGCACCTCCAGCATTTGACGTGGGCACAACTGCTCTCCAATGCGCCGCAATGTGCGGTCACATTGGATTTGCAGTACATCTGATTCAGCTTGGTGCCAGAGTTAATGCACGAGGGGCGAGCAGTTATGGTAAGTCAGCTTTAGAGGAGGCAGCGCAACATGGGAGGCTTGATATGGTAGCACTACTCCTTCATCATGGGGCGGTTACAACAGGGCGGGGTCGTCAACAGTTAGTCATTTCTGTTGCCTTAGCTCAGAGGGAGGCATGTCACCGTATAGCCAAGTTGCTAAAGGATAACTGCGGTTGGACTGGCGCGGATCAGGATCTTTCAGAGCGTGTCGATGTGAATGGAAGATATCCTCTTGGGGAATGCCTGTGGTCACATTGTTGCGACGAGTATCATAACAGCGATACCCAGTGCGTGTATCACTATACTGATAAGCAAAGACGGCTTCATTACGAGACGTGCGAGAAATGCTGGGAATTGGAGGGTGAAGCAGGAAAGGTACACGGCGTAGATGACGGAAACGAAAGCAGCTTCTCAAGTGAAGACGAGGATTCGGACTCGGAGGGAATTAGAGACTGATACTGAGCCTGTAGAAAGTTTGGTGTTGAAACTGCAATCCATACTTTCCCTAATCACAAACATTTTATCACATCTCCTGCTCATCCCAAGATAGTGGCTGTAAGGTTACGGCGTAAAGAGGCTTGAAGTCTCAACGCAATCAATATTAAGCATATCTCTTCAATGACGAATTTGGCCCAGACCTTGCTGGTGCCATGACCGGAATCCGCCATAGAGAAGTATATCAGCAAGTGGCTCACCTCTGACCCATCACGCTGAGATCCTTCTGCCATTCATGCGCTTCCCACAATTCTCGACAGCATGGTAGCCCTGTGGTTATTTTTGGTTCTTCTCGCCCTAAGCACAGAGAGCGTTGCAGATGGCCCCTGCGAAACCTCTCTTGGATCAAGTGCCGTCGATACCATTCATACCAGCACAACCACCCGGAAGGGAACAATAACTATAACCGACAAAATTATCATTCAAACTGTTCCTCTCAACGTCACAAAGTCTAAAACCAGTTTGGCCCGGGCAACTGTAGCCGACAAGACTACCAGTCAACGTAATAGCACTGTTGGCAATAAATCCAGGCCAACTGACATCAGGGTGAACCCTTCTACTGTCGGTATCACCAAAACAACTACCATCAAAACGACATTCACGAAGCTGGCTACAGTCACTGCAAGCCCTGAAGCCAAGATAGCCACCATCACGGTTGCCAGTACATATTACACTCTAAACTTTTTGTTTGTTGTTACTGACTTCGTGACTAAGAGCCGAGCTTTGTTAACCGAACAGAAACCATGACGAAGACGGAGACGAACAGGAATACCATCACGACCACGACATATTTTACGACGACGATCGGAAGACGGTCCGGCTTTACCGCCATTAGAGATAATATGGAAAGGATGTCTTCTGAGCTAGAGGAGAGAACTACAACGGTCGGGTTTGCCGCTAAGCTGTTCTCACATACTCTGTTATTCATCTGCACTGATGATATGCGGATAAAGACGACCGTTACCACCACGAGCTTCAGAGTGCAGACTCAAAGCCTTCCCAGACCTTCTACTACGACAAGCACAGTGACGGTCTGGACAACTATCAACGAGACTCAATATCCTCCTGGCCTTGCTACCACGGTGACTACTACTGTCAATCCCATCCAGACGGCACTTATCAACGTGACTAAAACTATCACGGTCGATGAGACAGGTGAGTATGACACCATGTATCACTCCCTACAGCTAACATGCATAAAGTCACACTGGAAAGACGAATTCCCCCAAAAACGCACTACCATGTCTGCGATCGGAACAGCTCGAACTACCTCTCCTGGGCGCCAGGAGACAATCGGTTAGACAAACGCATGATCAAAGAGTTCGCGCGTCAAGACCACGAAGTAAACCCCACCGAAATAAAAGTCGGCGATCGCGTCGCGTGCTGCAACGAGTGCATGAAGCGAAAGCACTGTCGAGTCAGTTTCTGGGGAAGACCTCCCGGCGCAAAACGAGAAGTGCCACACTCGTGCTATCTGTACATCACGGTCAACTGGCGGCAGTGTATGGACGGGACTCAGCCGCTGTATGCAAGGTACATGGCCGACCAGCAGGTGCTTGATCCGATTACTGTGCCGTGGTTCATTTTCAGCAATGGGCCGTGCGGACAGTTGAAGTTTGGGGGGGAGAAAGATGATAGATGGCATAAGCCGATGAAGCATGATGGTTTTGATAAATGGAAAGTTCTAGAAGGGAAAATAAAGAAGTATAAGGATGAGGATGGATAGATCTGCATTAGTTTAGCACCGAACATCAACGGCTATCACTCTGGGGCATATCTACTCTTGGAGTCCCGGTATATCTTCAACATCCGTAACATCAATTTTCGGATATCCGCAACACGAGGGAGATCAGGGTGGTCAGCAATCACAAGCTTATCATGGTGCACTAAAACCTCGGGAAACGCCAAGAAGACCGAAAGGATTCACCCGCGGCCAATCAGACGAAGCTGATATTTCTGACAGGATCTCCCCAGGCGCTAAACTCCCAGTGCTTACGCTGTTCGACGGATATCCGATTCCCGCGAATAGGGCTGACTTTGAGACGATAATTGTCAGAAATGACGGTGATGAGTGCAGGTGAAGAAGTGGTATTAAAGTGAGGGGTATCTTCGTCGAAATCAGTCTCATCATCAGCACTCTCATCAACATTCACCGACAACATCAACATCTGAACTCGTAAACATTCATCTACCTTTTTAATCGACCAATACATATTCACAGCAGTAATAACATCATTTAAAATGGTCGCAATCAATACTATCAAGAAATCCAACCAATCAGCCCTCCCCCAATCTCTCCCTCAGAATCTCACGGCGGTGTTCCTCGGCGCCACATCCGGCATTGGCCGCAGCACAATCAAGCAGCTGGCTATCGCTACAGATGACAAATCGCCAACTATTTACATCGTCGGTCGAAGCGCTTCAGCCGCTACACCACTCATTGCAGAACTTCGACAGAGTAATCCCTCCGCCACAATCGAGTTCATTGAACGCGATGTTTCTCTCATCAGGGAAGCAGATGCAGCGATGAAGGAGATTGCCAAGCGGGAGACCAAGATTGACATTTTGTTCATGTCTGTTGGTTTCATGTCTTTTGAGGGTCGAAAAGGTAAATCACCGCCTTGATCAATTATACAGGATATTTACTAACACGTTCTAGAAACCAAGGAAAAACTGGAACCGTCTCTGACAACCCGCTTCTACAGCCGCGTCAGAGCCATCCAAGTCCTCCTCCCTCTTCTCAACAACAGCCAAAACCCCCACGTCACCAACATCCTCGCCGGCGGCCAAGAAGGCGCCCTCATCGAAGACGATCTCGACCTCTCCAAACCAGGCAACTTCGGCGTCGCCTCAGCCGCTCAACAAGCAGCCACCATGCTCACTCTCACCCTCGAGCGCTTCGCCAAGGAGAACCCCAAGATCAGCTTCGTGCACGCCTTCCCCGGTTTGACAGCTACACCACTTCTCTCTCGTGGTTCAAGTGGTATTATTGGGTTTCTGCTCCAGTGGATTGTTACGCCGCTTGGGGGGCTGTTGTTTGCTAGTCCTGAGGATGTTGGTGCGAGGGCGTTGTTTTATGCGACTAATGCGAGGTATACTGTTGAGGAGACTGAGAAGGTGGCGATACCGGTTCCTGAGGGGTTGAGTAAGGCGGGTCGATCTGCTGGTGGTGTGTTTTTGGTTGATAATAAGAGTGAGGCTGCGGATAATGAGAAGGTCTTGGTTGGGTTGAGGGAGAAGATGGGTGATAAGGTCCAGGCTCATGTGGACTCGATCTTTGAGAGAGTGATTCAGGAATAGTGAGAAGAGATTCGTGACGGAAAAAAATAATTGGGAGTCAAGGAGTTGTTGGGATCATATCAAGGACGCAGTTTGAATGGATTTTCTTTACCTAGCAATAATAACAGTGCTTGCTTTCAGAATTCTTCTTTGCATGCTTTTAAATAATAACATTCCAAGTTGAGCGATCGATTCAACTTCGAACGAAGTCATTTAGGCCAGTGAAGCATTGCTAAAGAACATGGCAGCACCTGAGATTGTCGCTCTTCGGGTCCGGGGGCCCGTGGAGTCGATTCCGAAAATCCATGGTGGCGCGGGTGAGCAACATAGTCCTTAACAGCTATACGCCTAGATTGGGTCTGGCCCTGTTAGAGCCGAAGTCTAGGCCCCGCGGGGTGATCTAATCACTATGAATCATCATGGCGATTACCCTAAAAGAGCTAGACCCAGAATCTAGAATCCCAAACGCAATGCGTAATCCTATAAAGATTACATGTTCTACCCATCTATTAAGGTCATTAAAACACAATCAACAAGAACACTCACAGGACCTGAGCCCTGAGAAAGCATCGACTCAGCCTTCACTTTCAACACTCGATTACTCAGTCTCATGCTAGGAGCAACAACCACCACTACTGCAACAACTACTACCTCTTCCATGACCCTACTCTTATCCCAAGAGACGAGCCCTCCAACACTATACATCATGTCTATCAACGAGTCTGCTTCGGCACCTCAATCATTCACACCAGGCCAATGTCTCTTTTGTCCTTCTATCTACCCGACACTAGCCGAAAGCATCATTCACATGCAAAGTTCACACGGTCTCTTCGTTCCTTACAAACAGCAACTCTTGGTAGGTCTCGAGACACTATTTCGATACCTTCACCTTGTTATCTATCAGTATCGAGAATGCATACACTGCGGGACAAGCAGAAAAACTGTTCAGGCTGTGCAGCAGCATATGATGGGTAAAGGCCATTGCAAGTTCGACGTGTCGGAAGGATCAGAATTTGGCGACTTTTACGACTTTTCGCATCATCATTTTGATCGAGATGAGGATGTTTTGAGCGAAGACGACGACGACGAGTTTGAGAGCGCAGAAGTCAAACCCGATCGAAAGCCGCTACAGGTTGATTGTGATTCCATCCGTCTGCCGTCCGGCCGACTCATCTCCAAAAAGTCATCATCACAAGTTGAGCCATCAATTTCCCAGTTCCGCGAGCGCAAGCGAACCTCTAGGTCTCAGATCGAGTACTCTTCTGTCCAAGTTGATGAAAAGAATCCTATTCACGACGAACATGCGCCCGGGACTTCCGATACAAGACTTCTATCGAGGCGAGAAAGACGGCAGAAGGCTACGGCCACATATCAGCTTGCCAATATGAGTTCTAGGGACCGCAGCGCTTTGATGCACCTGTCTGCATCTGAGCAACGCTCACTGATCGCAACTCAGCATCGATTTACGGAAAAGGTTCAGATGGAGGAGAGTCGGAGGGAGCGCAGGATTGATCGTAAGGGAAACAAGAATCTGTATGCTTATTGGAATACGGAAACCCCAGTGTATCAGTGTGGATAGTCATATCAAGAGATCTGAGATACATCATCTCTAATATTTGATCCTCAAATATCCAGGATAGTGAGGAAAATTATGGAATTGAACTAAATTATGTGTAACATTTGTCTCTCGTTATGGAAGTGGTGTTGTGATGAAATTGCAGGATGAGCCCACAAAGTCATGCAGTTTTGTAGCACCCAGCAATCGATAGTTTGATGGGAAAATCAGTTGTCTAGATTACTCGGGAACGGGACGCCGGAAGATCTTTCCGATTACTACGAAGAGAGACTTTGAGGACGAGTACATACTAATCACCAGGAACTCAGCTCTTTCAGCCCTGAAATACTCGTATCTGCTCTAAATCTCTATAGGCCTTTCATGCATGGCTGTCTGGTCCGATCCGACAAAGGACTAAAAGACCTACGTTCACATATGAGATCCATCTACACAAGCAATTCCTCTTCAACATTTATACGAGTGACCACAAGTACTCCGCGACAGGATCCTTCCAGAGCAAAAGACAATCCATCTCATTCGTCACCGATGTAAACGGCGGTTCCCTAAACAGTGCACGAGTCTCATACCCCTTCATCGTAAAAATGCATCCGGGCCCGCTAACGAGAGAAGGAAGCAGAACCAAAAGAGCCGGCAACATCATGAGCATAAGCATGCAGAAAAAAGAGAGCATGACAGCCAGCACTACAAGGAGAGCTGGTATGATGGACCAGAGACTATTTAGTTTCTCAAAGCCTGGTCCGTTGTATACATGCGAGAATATAAAGAATACTGCGAAAAAGGCTCCGACGAGGAGATAAAATGTCGGCATTGAGATCTGCAGCGAGAATACTCGAGAAAATTCTTTGTAAATCCCTTCGTAGAACTCAGATAGGAAGTGAAGAGGGATCGATTCGCCTTTGTATGTTGATGATAGAACGCATATCAGCCATGTCGCAGCTGAAGTAGCTGAGCCGATATCCGAAGCGTAGAGGATTTGATACCAGCTCGGACAACGGCGTGAATCACCACGGCAGAAGATGATAATGGGATCTGTTTTAAGCTCTGGAATATACAGCATTTCCGGCATCTGTCCAAAGCCGGGAAACTTGAGAAGTAGTGCAAGAGATAGGATCGAAACAGCGGCACCGCCGGCGGCTAGCTCGAATGTTCGATGATCAACGACTGTGAGCGATTCCCAGCCATGTAGATCCTTCCGCCGTTGGTGGAGAAATATCGTAGCCACGAATTGGAACAGTGTCGCAAAGATTGCTATCGCTCTCCCGAGTCTTATCCAAGCGCTTCCGAAGCGAGATTGCCTTGCTTCTAATGAGCCCGTGGGTGTTCGACCAGGCTGTGAAGATTTCTTTCCGAATAGTGTATTCCATCGTCGCGCGTATGTTTCAAGATGGATATGAAAGGATTTAGGCGACTGGGCAAGGTTGAAAATAAATGAGAGGTTGATAATGGCGAGACCGAGGGCTGTTTGTGCGACTACTATCAAGGGCGATAGAAAAAAGAGGATTGGCTCGATGGTGTCGAGCCGTTCGTGGCGTAGGGACTGCCAATTGCAAAAGGCGACGACGGCTGTGAAATGGGCGACTATAAGTTTAACAACCATTTCTTTCTCAGTGCGCGTATCGCCATCTGGACAAATATCGGTTTCCATCGCTGCAAATTCATCGCCAACGTCAAGATTATGAACGGAAGAGGGTTTATTACAAGGTGAAAAACGACGATTCGAGGCATTTATCTAAACTAGGCAGTTCCACTGCGGCTGTGCTGTGAAACATGCCTACAGGCTGATCGACAGGCTGATTTAACTTATTAGTGGTCACACGAGCTCTCTTGACAGGGATGATCGCTAAAGAGGGGGTCTTGGCAGCCCCGTCAAATGTATCCATATCTCCTCCATGCTTCACAACGTCCGATCGAGTAATAATTCGATACTTTTTCTCATCGATCGTACCGAGACTTGAATCGGCGAATTTTGAGGGAGTAAGACCGCAGAACTCCTGAGAACTCATGATCAACGGCCTCCAGCGATCAGGATCAATCCTATTAGCATAACCCTCCATCTTCAAATCATTCCGAACATGTGTTATCAGAATCTTGACCTCAATGGCTATCAAAATTCCCCTTCGACCTGGAACATCCTACATCAAGTCCATGCTATTGGTAAGCTCCGCTTCCATCTGCACAGGACACTCTGATATTCTAGGCAGCTGCACGAGATCAGACGGTTTTTGGGTGAGACCTGAAGCGGCGAACTTGTCTTTGCAGTGGGTGTAGCCGCAGTCTTGCTTGCCGGGAGGGACGGTAGGTGTGTCGGTGATGATGAGGGCGACTGGAGTTCCCCAGTACATAATGGCGGGAGTGATGATGGAGTGTGTGCCGGCCATGTTGTCTAGTGTAAATGATAATGAGCTTAAGAAAGGCTTTTAAGCGAAACAGTAGAGACTGGGAATGAAAGGTGCTGATTGTTTTACTGCACTATTTCCTGCATACATCATCATTATACACATTTTAGAAACTAATGGCAGTATCCATCTTGCTTTGGATGTAGTGAGTTATACTACCAGTTAAGTCCCAATGCGTATGAAACGGGAACATCTGTAGCAATGCATTCAACAAGCGGATCGTTGCTATCTATATGGCCAATGGAGAGTGCTGATCGGGTCAGAGTCAGAGAGGCCAACTTTGATCAAGTATGCTTCCCTCAGTCTCTCATTAACCGCTAATATCATACTAATTTCATTTAAATTTTGAAACACATCAATGTTGAGAGGATCTCTCTGGGTTTGGAGCGAGAATCGGGACATGTATAACATGCAAACTCAGCTGCTGAGGCTAACCTATCATCGAGCAGGGATCATCAGTGAGGGGCCACCTTAGCGCTGTTCTCTCAGGAACAAGATCATCTGCCGAGGACGCCGATAAGGCTGACTGATTATCACCTGCTCTTGGTTCAGATTGGCCCCTGATCGTTCGATAGTGCTGACCACCAATTTCGTTTTGTTGAGAAATCCTTCAAAATTTCATCACGACCTCTCATTGAGGACGTCATCAATGGACACCCTCTACAGTAACTGGCGGTCTCTCCCGCTGTCATTATCAATCCCGATAACAGCTTTTCTCATCACCGTCATCGCGACAATCACCAACGTCATCAAACAGCTCTGGTTCCCGAATCCTCACCGCCCTCCAGTTGTATTTCACATCTTTCCACTTATCGGCAGCACAGTCCAGTATGGGACCGATCCGTATAAGTTCTTCTTCGATTGTCAGGCCAAGTATGGAGATTGTTTCACGTTTATCCTGCTGGGCAAGTCGACGACTGTTTTTTTAGGACCGAAGGGCAATGATTTCATCTTGAATGGGAAGCATGCGGATCTTAATGCTGAGGATGTCTATGGGAAGCTAACGACGCCTGTTTTTGGGAAGGAGGTTGTTTATGATTGCTCTAATGCGAGATTTATGGATCAGAAGAGGGCAAGTTGACCGCCATCATGTGAAGAACGACAGGCTAATGGTTCATTGGTAGCTTCTTAAACTTGGTCTCACGACTGAGTCTTTGCGATGCTACATCCCCAAATTCGTCAAAGAAGTGGAGGACTACATCGCCACTTCACCCTACTTCAAAGGAACAACCGGTATCGTCAACATCACCGAAGTAATGGCCGAAATCGCAATCTACACCGCAGCAGGATCCCTCCTCGGCAACGAAGTCCGCTCCATGTTCGACAGCACATTCGCAACGCTGTACCGCCATCTCGACGACGGTTTTCAGCCTATCAACTTCGTCATGCCTGGCCTTCCCCTGCCACAGAACTTCCGACGCGATCACGCTCGAAAAGTAATGGAGGAGTTATTCAGTGATATCATTCGCAAACGTCGCGAGATGGGCAATCAAGGTGATGAGACTGATATGGTTTGGACGCTCATGAATGCCAAGTACAAAAATGGTGAGGATCTGCCGGACCATCATGCGGCAAGGATGTTGATTGCTATTCTTATGGGAGGACAGCATAACACAGCTGCTAGTGGCGCTTGGCTTCTTCTTAACCTCGCGCATAAACCGCATCTCGTCAAGGAATTGTACGATGAACAGATTGAGGTTTTGGGATCGCCGCAAGTGCCGTTGACGTGGAAGAATTTGCAGAAATTGACGCTGAATGGACAGGTCATCAAGGAGACCTTACGCCTTCACAGCCCCATTCACTCTATTCTCCGACAGGTCAAATCACCTATGCGAGCTCCCGGCACGGACTGGGTTGTTCCACCGTCTCATACCCTCCTTGCTTCACCTGGTACACAAGCACGATCTGAGGAATTCTTTCCTCGACCTATGGAATGGAACCCTCGTCGCTGGGATAAGATCGAGTCTCCCGATGACGCCAAGAATGGGGAGACTGTTGATTATGGCTTCGGTATGATGAACAAGTCTGTCAGCAGTCCATATCTACCTTTTGGAGCTGGGCGACATCGTTGTGTTGGAGAGAACTATGCGTATGCACAGCTTGGTGCCATTATTGCAACGTTTGTGAGACTTCTTCATATTGAGCAGCCTGATCCTAAGGCACCCCTTCCTGCGCCAGATTATTCGGTAGGTGCCCCTCCTAGTGTTAAAGTGTTCTTACTAACCGTTGTTCGAGTCAATGTTTTCTCGACCCATGAACCCAGCTGTTATCCGATGGACTCGTCGTAACACGGATGCTAACTATAATATAATCTAGAAAGTAAGATATAAATGTCACTTCTTCTAGCGCAATACAGCAGGAAGAAAGTCCTCGTCTGCATCAGCGTGTACCATAGCTTCTGCAACGTGGAGCTGAGCCATAGATAGCTCATAGCTCTGCAAGGAGTATCTAGTCAAAAAGAGCAAAGGCTTCATCGGCAAAAACATACAACAGCGGGTATTCGCTGGTCGTCACCGAGCCAACTACTAATCCGCCCCTCACTGGCTTGTCTATGGGAGAGCGGACGGGATCCCGAATTCTCCAGTGGGTATGATCGTATGTGACAGTTCCAGGCCGAAAGCTCAGCTTTGGATGAGGGCCAAAGGCAGCCATAAGTAAAAGATACCTGAACTACCAGAGTGAACCCAGTAGCATTGGCAGGTAGGATATGGACTGTCTTGGTTACCTTAGTCAATTTGATCAACCTTTGAGGGCACCAAGTGGAGTACCACATAATCACTAGAGGGCAAAAATGTGATCATGCTGGGGATCGAACCCAGAATCTTCTGATTCGTAGTCAGACGCCTTGCCATTGGGCCACACGACCGTATCCAATTGTTGAGCGTCCAGATTCGCAACAGCGTCTCTGTGCGATACCTAGTTCGCGACGGCGATGCTCTTCCTCCAGGAACGAGCAAGTTGTCATAGCTGTAGGTCGACTTCGCCCTACAATCGTCCCCCAGATAGTTTCTATGAGACCGAAGCGTCTAGAGAATTGTACTACCTAGGTTTGTTAGGGCATTACATGAAGTGACTGCAGTGTAAGGCGGCGTAGTTGGCTGCACTAATGCAGGGTGCTGATAGTTTCACTGCTAACATTTTGTCCTCAGTCACAACATATATGCGACTTGATACCTAGAAAGAATCACCAGTTCCATGGTGAAGCTACGGAAATAGCTGTACTACCTATTATTCCACTTCAACAACTTTTCTCCTCGACTCTGCCGCCATCTATTTGTCGTCTCTATAAGCTCGGGACACCCTTGAAGCAGCCAACCCCATTTCCTCAGAAACCAAGGCGAGGCCTCCCAGGAATTCGGCACCGACGAATCTCCCCATACAATCAGACTTGGCTTTTCGACGTTCTCCCAGTTGATCTCTGATATATCCTCACACAACTCTCCATCGTCCAGCAATTCAGCATCTGCCGCCAGGATGACATTATCTCTAAACTTCGGAAAGGGAAATATGTCAAGCCATGGATGATGCAACACCGTCTTCTGAACTTCCGTAGGCTCAAGCGCCCTCGGAGGATTATGATCTGTACTAAAAGGTCCATTGATGTTGAAAGGCGATATAGATTCATCAATGCACATAAGCGCCCGATCAAACCCCAATAGTGTAGCGTTATTGGCAACTGCTATTGTAACGTTGAGACTAATCAGCAGAGGAAGCTGGGATATCCGAGGGGCATTCATGGTATAGTCCATATAAGTCTTGCATGCGACAGCGAACACTCTTTCGCTTATATCAAGCCTCTCGTAAACTTCGCATGTTTGACGGATAACTTCAAACATGGCGTCCAGTGGACCTTGGAGAGCGAGTGCTATTGAAGGCATGGGCTCGGCAGGTAGGCCAGCTTGGCCGACGATGTTAGAAGCAAGCCGGTTTTGTTCCTGTCGTTGACGCTTTCTGAGATCTGCCAAGCGCGTATTATGTAAGAAGTCGGCCCCAGATTACATCTTAGAAGGGTGCACTCACATTGTGACCTCTTGTTCAGCCGATTCTGCAGCTTTCGTCGTTGTGCAGTGCTAGTCACCCCAGTCCAGTCCTCCCCAGGTTTCTGGACAAGGAGCTGCTGGGCCATTGGTTCGATGGCGATCTTTTGTGGATCTGACATGGTGCTGTATATGCCGGGTGCTGATAGATCGATGTATATGGCTGATTATGAGAGAATTATGTGATGCCTTTTGAGAATTCATGGGATAAATCAGGAGAGAAAATCGTCGGGTTCATGGAGGCGTCATCATGACATGCACGTGAATCCCTCCATCGGAGCGGGAATGGCTAACTCCACTCTGTCAGCAGGTTGCATTAGTGCGTCTAAGATAGGTCTAGCTAGAGGCAGCTTCCCGACACCCAGTCCGATGAGGGATCGCAAGATCTTGAGTTTTGACGATATCATCAAGTCGCATAAGTCCGTATCAAGTGTCTGATGGGGAGTGTAAAATGACACTGAAGAAGTGATCTATAAGATCCCATGAGATACACGAGCCAATAACCCTGAAAACCCGTTTCAACCACCGCTACTCACCAAAAGCTTCGCATCGTCTGGAAACAGGTTTTTATTTCCACCATGCCACCGTAGCATACCGCCGCTTATGAACAGTGATATCGAGATTATATTGCAGGCAGAGTTGCTATTATCACCAGAGGTCAGCGTCGCCAAGTTGAATGATATAGTATTATAAGGCGGAACTGAAGTGGCACGCGAAGAACGCTGCTATTATGGCGTCCTTATTAGTCCTCTCAGCCGACTTATCACACAGTTTGGAACTTTGGTAGGAGTGTTGAGATAAGAGAGAATACATATTGATTTTTAGTTTATATGAGTATCTTGATTAAATTATTAGTCACATCCTTCATTCTCTAAGATACCGAGCCCAAGGTAGAAGGGTCTGTAGCCGTAGGGTGATAGTCGTGGATTAATTTGACGGCTTATAACCTTACAGCGCTTATTTCATCAATTTTAAAATGGCGATGGCAAAGTGGGACTTTATAGATCAATATTTGGGGCCTCTAGGGCCTCTGTATCAGGCAAACGAAACGAACGTTTAGCGCCGATGATGCGAACAGCTTGCGGACGGTTCGAGTGTCAGCTGTAGAATAGAATGGCTAAAATGAAGAATCAACTAGGTCGCAAGTAGACGCCCAGATGCCTCAGGTTAGATGAGGACGAACCGCGCCACTGGGTTAGCAGACACGACAGCGAGACGTGCGACGCGAGCACAGAAGTTGATGGATAATCTGCAGCCGAGCAACAAGGATATTTAAGTTCACCTCAGGTTCAGCCACTAGGAACAGTGCAGATTTGATTTGGCGTAAACTCCGGCTTATTCCAACCTCTAATAAACTATACTTTTTATGTTAACATGTTTCCGGAAACTTAAGGTATGCAGCATTCAGTAGCGGTGATTAGTGCATCCAATTAACAACACTACACTATCCAAGTACCCAACCCGCATTCTCGGGTATGCACTACCTGTATAAAAAAACCCTAAAACAGGCCACTTTCACCCTATTCTGACCTCCTAGTCAAGATCCACATATATCATACCATAACCCCCGTTATCTGCCAGAGTCATAAACTTTACAAAGAAAGCACAAATCACTTCAACTCCATTCTTCCAGTTTCTCAATTGCGCCTCCGCCCGATATCGCTATCGATATCATTCTCGCTACAGAACAGATAACCAAACATGCATCTGTTTTAATGCCTCTTGTTATATCTAAGCTCTGCTTATGCTACACCTGCTCCACTCGACCTATCATCTGTCTTTGAAGATGACTCGATCCCGGTTGTGGAATTCTCGAGATTCAAATTTGGCAACCATCGCCAAGCAAAGCGTAGCAAAGAGGAGATAGTACGATGCGTCGAGGGCAAAATAGTTTTGGATGGGTGCCATCTAGGAAACCAGCATGATTTTGAATTCCCTGGCGAGCTGTATGTATGTCATAATCTTCCGACACCCGTTACAACCAACGGCCGCAACAACTGGGACATTGCCATCGCAGTGGGTGATGCAAGGACCTGGGCGATCCCTGGGATGTTCAATTACGTCTCCAACGGTTATCTGAAACCATAACTCCTCAATCGTCACGACAGAAACCCGGTGCTAGAGGATTACGCATTTGTTACCATTGACCCGGGAAAAGGAATAGAATTCAAGCCAGATCCGCACTATGCTGCAGCCAATAAGCTTTCGACGTTTCGCATCAATACAACCCTTGATGCGGTGTACGAACCTAATGGTGGAGAAATACTTCTTGCTTGGAAGGGAAGTAAGATTGAGGGGAATATACATCTTATCTCATCATCTCATGTCGCTTACAAGGCCAAGATTCGCGGAGACATTACGAAGCAGGGGACTATGACTGTTAAGTATTAATAGTTGAGACTAAAGAATTGCCTGTACGTATACTAGGTCCAAGGACCATGGTGGCATAAAGCAGTACGAGAAAGAATATGGCACGGTCGATCATCTTGTTCATAAACAGGGATAGATCACACGAGTCATGTGTACCGAATAGGATAGAATATCTCTGTTAATAACATGGCCTGGTCTTCAGCTTCATAACTACAAGTCAAGGAAGAAAGCAAGGGGTAACAGCCAAAATGGCAGTTCTGCAGTTCAAAAGTACCAAGACTCTTATATAAAGCTTTTTTTGAGGTTTTTCAACATACCTTCTAGCCCCCTCAAACTACAATGACATCCCTCACCTTGGCTGATGCAAACAACCTTGATGGAAGATATGCGAGGCCAATCCTCTGGTACCTATCCGATTTGCCCGAAACCTGACGTAGAATTATACAGCATAATTCCCCTCCTCCAAGATCTCTAAACCCAGATATAGAGAATCCCAAAGCCATAGGTGGGATATTTGAGAGGTCGGAATCAGCGTACTCAAAAGGATGAGTATCTGCATCAAATTGGTATTCTTTGCACGATGCTGGCTCAAACACGACTGGTGCCGTTGTATTGCCTGGCTGCGATGAAGAGCCCACTCGCATTGGAGTGGTGGGACCTTGAAGTGTTATTGCGGCTTCTTTGCATTCCCCATATGGATCGTCACCTGCCAATTTGAAGGAAATATTTGTTACTCGGACGATAACATTCACAGCTCTGCCCCACGTGCTGACTCGACCTTCAATTGAAAGCCACGACCAGGACGGTATGGATCTGATAGCAGGTCTGAAATGGGTCGTTGTTTGCTGATCTGGGCTTGGAAAGCGTTCCAGGTCTTTGAACTCCGACCACCACAACAAACTATGAGGTAGACTCTCTTCCCATATTCCACAAAGATATCTCCCAAGCATTCCACAACAATCGATTTGTCTTGCGATAGAAGCTAGGGCAGGAAGCCTGTCTGAGCTCTTGGTGATGTTTCTTGCACTGTATTGAGCGGCAATATCATTCCAGAAGTTCAGTCTATCCAAGTCACAGCCCCAGTCGATAACATGCTGGTACTTGGTCTTGATGGTTTTCCCTGGACCAAAATCGCTCCATGAAGTTCTCTCGTCGATAAGGTCTCCGCATTCGCAGGTCGCATGGGATCGGCATTCCCATATTACCTCGTAGTCCGTGAAATGAACAATCCGCTTGGCAAGCATTCGCTCTTGGAAGGCCCAAGCTCGGGTAAATAATGGGAGACCATCGGCTATCCAGTACTGCTCACCCGTTTTCCATATGTCATGTTTGTCAATGTTCCCCCGATGAGCTGACACCGTCGCTTTGATAGTATTCCCAGTTGAGGTTTCAAATTCGATTCTTTTCCCTGGTTCTCTATCGGAGAACAATCCATCATTCCCATTCTTGGCACAAGCCGCTGCAATTACCAGTTCAGCACCGCCATAGACATCGTACATTCTCCGGCATTCGTGATTCCAGTCTGCCTGGTCTCCCTGAATTATGCATAGTGAATCGATCCAAATATGTGTAAAGCCAAGGCCAGTTGTTAGCTCTATTGCATGTTTGAAAGTCTTGGTGAGTGCGGAAACACTCATGGCTTCTGATAATCGTTCTTGAATATTGCCTTGAGTTAACTTCGGTATTTTCTTTGCTTGTTCTTGGGACCCCCAGCAGTGACTTAGTGCTGTGTAAGAGTACTTGTTGTCTGAATTGTTAATGAGTAAAACACCAACATCAGAACCATAGCTAACGATTTCCAATAGCCGGGTTGGACCTCTGATACTGTGGCTGCCTTGATTTAAAAACCTAGCAGCCCTCGAGTCTCCGCAGTTTTCGTGACAGACGCAATCGTGCATTTGTTGAGTAATAAATTGAAGGCACTCTGGGACTTTGGAGCATCGCGACGGGATATTTCTGATAGCGAACTCTGGCCATGGAATATCCCACTCCTTCTAGAGTAGCCAAACTAGCTTAGCTTCTACAGCTCTATTCACTGAAAGGTGATTTTCTTACCTGCCCTGAAATACTGAGTTGCAGTATTGATTCTTTCCCAGAGCTTGCTGAAGCCCAGTGGATAGAGACTTTTACCGGGCGGTTTCGGCCGAAAATATCTCGACTTACAACCAATCGAACTCCTTCCTGATTATCTTCCATCCAATAGTGTTGAAAGGCAGAGGCAGAAAGGCTCAATAATCTGCAGCGCTGGCATCCTCGCATGGCGGAATTCTCAACCCGGGCGAGCGATAATTCCATTCCAGCGCAGAGACACATGGAGCATTGTCGCATCCCGACAGGACCTGTGGCGTTAACACTATCCATAATAGCGCTGAGATATTTGTTGTTACGTGACACTAGATTAAAAACAAGGAATTTTTTAAATAGTATTTTCAGTTACGGGCAAGTTATACATACGCCTTCTCTTGGGTATCAAGGCAGCCATGCAATGGCAGCCTGATGATGCTGACTGTACAGGCATGTTCCTCAAGCCCAAAAAGCAATGTAAAAGGTGTGGATATTAGAGAAGATATGGAATATATAGTTATCATCTTACCAACGGAATTACAATATGTTCTTTTAAGCGAACAGAGACTTTTAGTGATAGAAGATTAACCAGATGGTTGCCTCGCCGTCTGTTTGTGCGCAGAGATGTGTTATTTGCAGTTGAGGCTTGTGGCTGAGAGCTTAAATCAGCAGACAGAACTTAGTCTGTTGTGCGCAGAAATGGTCTCCTTATGGATACGTGGATCTTGATATCGAAGATTATCCTGATAGTTCGATCCAGGAGATACAGGAGGATCATATGAGAAATGCCACGGTTGGCCTTGGGCTGTATCCATGAGACGACCTGCCAGTATACAATGGTCTAGAGCACGACAATCATGTGTCAGCCTAATGAGGGGTAATAGTAACATGTTGGAAGTACCAAAGCCCGCTGATCAATACCCCTCACTGGTTGGACAGCACCAAAATGCAACCCTCCATCAGAAGGTTGAGCTGAACACTAGCACCAAACTGTTGGCCTTTATTTGAGTTGGCGCTTTTTAGTAAACTGCAGCTGGGCGTTTGGCCGTGTCTTGTAACTGGGGCTGAGAATCGCGTTATCGAGCCTTGTGCGAACCAGAATGATAAGAAAGCCTTTAAGGACCCGAGCATGACACGTTCTGTAGCGTTTCCTTCATCATCAAGCCTTCTTTTCTACTGCAGCTCAGTTTGACTTGGATTTCATGATGGACGACGACCTATGCGCAAAGTGTGAAGAGACGCTAGGCGATGTCCGCTGCTCGTGCGGTGAACGGTTCTGCGAATACTGCTTTTCTAAGAAACATTTACCGCGCAATCAAACCCATAAACGCGGCGGTTCAAAGAAAACCGAGACCAAATGGAATAAGATCAAGGGAGTAGTTTCTGACATTGCGAGCTCGTTTTCTCCTGCTTTGCACTTCCAGAGAGATGAGACCACTAAATGGTTTGGCATACATATCTCGTCACCGCCTGGACGCAAGGATCGTATTGCGACTTTGGTTGAGACCACACGATTCTCGAGCCTTTTGGAGGAGTCGCTTCATTTCCATAAGCGCAGCCCTAAGCGACAATATCCAAGTATTTGCTCGTTTGTTGGTGACACTGGTGCAGGAAAGTCGACTCTGAGTACGTTCTGCCCTTTCCACCTCACTCACATGATAGATGTGCTGATCAGAAACTCCGGTCCGAAGTTTGATCTTCGACTCCGAACGGGCATTGGATTTTGATCCTCTTGACGCCCCAGTTCCTGGAGCTCAAACTGGATCTTCTGCCATCAGATCGACTACCGGAGAGGTCAATCTTTACCTGGACCCCTCGACCTTTGGCACTGTGGCGCCAATGTTCTATGCAGACTGTGAAGGCCTTCTGGGAACTGAACCTCTTGCAGCAGAGCATCAGACTGAGTGGGCAAAGTACGGACAGCGCTACCTCATTGAATCCAAGGATGGCAAGCCAGTCGATCGACGAACAGCCGTCAAGACAATTTATCCTCGCTTTTTGTACATCTTCAGCGATGTGATCTGTTATGTCACCAGAAACCACAGAGCGTGGGCTGAGTCTGCCTTGCGGCTTTTAGACTGGAGCAAGGTTGGTGTACAGAACACCATCAATCAGCATGCACTACCTGCCCTGATCATCGTTCTTAATGGACCTACTGTGGAGAACGAGGCATGGCTTGGGGATGACCATGAAGCTGTCACGGATGCCTTCTTCCAGGCCATTGAGAAGGAAATAAGCGAGACAACTGAGTTTCGAGAACTTGCTCAAAAGGCTCGTACCTTTAATCAACCTGAAAAGTTGCGTCATTATGCTGACCTATTTCTAGCATGGAGACAAGACAATGAGGCAGCTGTTTGCAAGGAGCTTTTCCAGTGTCTACGCTCACTATATCCCACTTGAAGGTTTCGGATCTCTCGGAACCAGTCTGGAAATCATCAATCAGACCAACCGCTTGGCGAAGCGAGTCAGGAGAGATGCAGAGCGCGTTCAGGCCCAAAGAGCCGAATCATGGACCCGTTTTGACACGACGCAGATGTCTCAGGTGGTACACTACGCATTCGCCCATCTCGCATCAGGCAGCCCAGAACCATTCGACTTCGGCCAGTGCCGACGGCAGATATCCGTTCCGGATACAACGGAGGGTCACTTCTCTGAGTTCCTTGGACTGTCGCTTAGGAATCAGATGGAGGCGCGGTTCGATGACACGGCCGCTGTCATCGCGACGAGCTTATTGAGAAACTCGTTAAGTGCGAACAAAGATGGTACGTAGCTCTAGCCTAATCATTGAATTCTACTTCTTTCAATCACTCACATTTCCTCTCGTCGTAACAGATATCGTGCTCCTGCCTTCTGTCGTGTTTGACAAAGACACCCAAGCGATCTGCACACGAGCCATCGATCAGTTCCTGGATAGTAAGTCGCCATGCGCATACATCGACCCCGCCTGTGGCGAGAAATGCGTAAATACAAAGTCGGGTCATAGGATAGGCCACCAGAGTGCGTCAGGCGATCTTTTGTGCGATGGTAACTTTGTAGTCGGCGACTTTAATTCTGCCAAGTTTCTTCTTGCTGTCAAGTCAGCACTTCACGCCACCATGCGAGCGATCAACTCAGGTGGCCCCTCCAACTATTGCGACTGGCGACGCCTTGTAGCCACTCATCATCGTCGGAACATTGACGCCTTGAGACAGCGAGGTGGCTATCCGACATTCCATGCCGAGGACCGTCGATTCCCTTCCGGCGACAACACCAAGAACAAACCGTTAGCACTTGCCATGTCGGTTTTGTTTCGGTTTTGTCTATTTACACGGGCACTTGGTTTCGCGAAGCCGAACAAAATACGACATTTTGTCTCGGTTGTTTGTTTGGAAGACCGGAATATCGGCTTCCCTGCGAACATGTCATCTGCGAAACATGCGCGGAAGATTTTGACGATACTGCTGTGGATAAGCGATATCCGGGGCGGTTTACTCATCGACGCTGCATAATATGTGATAGTTCATCATCTGAAAAGTGGCCGTTCGTCACTACCATCAGACCGCCACTCTGTGGTCTTCGGATTCTGTCGCTTGACGGAGGATGCGTCCGGGGAATCATTGAATTAACGGTCCTGAACCGCTTGGAGAAAGAGATCGGGCTTGGTATTCCGATTAGGAGTTTCTTCGATCTTATTGTTGGTACAAGTACAGGTAAGCTTCTCCAACTGGACAACAAAGCTATGTAGAGCATCTGCCTGACTTTGCTAGGTGGAATCATCGCACTTGGTATAGGTGTACAACGAAGAAGTGCTATTGAGTGCATAGGCCTGTTCCGAGACCTTTGCAAACAAGGTTTTGAGACCAAATTACTCACCAAGTCTCGATTCTTTGGCTGGGCCGCCCGATGCTTCAGCAGTTCGATATACAAGACGGATGTTTTGGAGACGACCCTCCAGAATGCAATTCGGAACAAAGATCCAAAGTGCGTCTATGGATTGAACAGCTCATGCCGAGTTGCGGTCACGACAACAGCCAAAGAGGACTGTCATCTGATTGCCAATTACAACACAGGTGGTAAAGATCGGTACCTGGACTCAACACTTCCGCTCTGGAAAGCGTAAGGCATGTTCATCCCATTTCTGGGGCTCGGCTAACCAAGTATCCCAGTGCTCGCTGTACGTCGGCTGCTCCTATGTATTTCGAACATGTCTCCCACGCCGGACATGAATGTCGTGACGGCGGCCTGAAGTAGAACAATCCCATCCAAGTAGCGCTCAACGAGTCACGGAAGATATGGGAAGAACCTACTTACGACGTGATCCTATCTCTAGGATCAGGACAAGCTAGGTATCCAGCAACTGAGCCAGTGTCAACCGCAATCATACCAAAGTGGCTTGCTTATCTCTTCTCAACCCTTGTCAGCACCATGAACGGCGAGGACGCATGGGATAAGTTTCGCTGCAGCCAGGATGGGCGTATAATAGATCGTGCTTCGAGATTCAACTTGAGGCTCGACGGTAGCACTGAGCCGGCGCTTGACGATGTAAATGCTATTGCGAGCATGGAAACGGCGGCGAAGAAGGCAACATTCTATGAAAGGCCTTCTAGATCACCATTCTCAGCAACATATGGAATTATTGAAGCGGATGCACTTCATCTCATGGCTGACAAACTACGAGCAAGTCTCTATTTCTTTGACCTCGGGAGTATCACGAAACACGGTACCGTCACAGTAATTCACGGTCGGATCTGCTGCCGTTTGATGCCGGATGATCAGGGCTTCAAGGAGCTCCTATCTCGCACCGTGAAATTCCTTGTTAGAGGAAAAGTGTACGAGTTCAAGAGAGTTCCGATTGATCAACCACTTCGATTTGCAGTTGAGTTCCAGCACCAGCATCTTGATGAGCCGAATCGCATCGATGTGAACTTTGGGGCTACGCATTCAACGACAATTAGCGGCTTCCCCCTGACCCTAAAGGTAAGTAATGTACTTAAACGATAAAGTTGTGTCATTAAAAACCAACCTAGACTTTATTCGCCGACGCGGAACATCAAGCGACTTCTTCAGCGCCAGTACCTCTTGCAGAATCCGCAAGCAATGCAAAGAGTTGCAATCCAACTGCTGGAGCGGAAACAGGCAAGTTACTTCACCTGAGAGTTACAGAACGCTTTTCAGACCGTATCGTATCTAACGCGCTGTCTTGGAGCATTTAGATCAAAGCACATGTTTAGAGCAAACATTAGTAGCTGACCTATCAGCAAATACCCAGGTCACGAGAGCAGTGCCATCCTCACAGACCGCTACAAAGCAGCCGAAATCGACAGAAGCCAATCCCAACACCTTGGAGAATTTGGTTTCAGCTGCAAAGAAGAATGAGTCAGTAAAAGTGGTGAAGCTACTTGACCAAAATATGCCCATCGATGGCAAAGATGGCGGCTGGACTGCCCTTGGATATGCGGCCTACAACGGGCATTTGGACACCGTCCGTGTCCTTCTTCTTCGCGGCGCCAATCCGGATGTTCGAATGGATGTTGGATTTGGCGTTCTTCCTGGTGATGGTAGTGCTATTAACTGGGCAGCATGCGGCGGCTACCTCGATATTGTCAAGCTACTTCTGGAAGCAGGAGCAAAAGCTGATATCTGTGCCACAAGACCGGTATTCCTTGGTACAGGAGGAACGCCGATTACAATGGCTGCTGGAAAAGGCCGTCTTAAGATTGTTCGGTATTTGTTTCAAAAGGGCTGCGACAACAATACCGATGAGGGTGTTCCCGGTTGGGAAGCTTTCATCATCGCTTGCGAACGAGGCCAGCTTAGCATAATCAAACATCTTCTCGAAGAAAGAGGTTTGAACGCCAACAGAATCGGTAACAATGGCCTGGCGCCTCTGATCACAGCTGCTCAGAGTCAACAGACGGCGGTCATGGACTACTTGCTCGAGCGCCGGGCCAGGGTAGATGAGGTTGACTCGGATGGAAATACTGCGTTACTCCATGCTGTGATGAAGAAGAGAGTTGGCGCGGTAGAGTGGCTGGTGAAACATGGTGCAGACGTGAGGAAGCAGAATAACAAGGGAACCTCGCCGTTGAAGCTGGCAAAGGAGGAGTTGCAGAAGAATCAGGATGACAGGAATATGGAAGCCATGGTAAAGTGGCTTGAGATCCCGATAGGGGTTGCATTCCATATAAAGGCTTAGAATACATGAGGACTTAACTCCCGTGCTGGACATCCACGGGGCTTAGAGGCCTATCGAGCAACTCGTCTGTACCAAGCCTGTGATAGACCTGTGATATATAGAGATTACATACAATGGAAGCGAGGTGCCAGCCCATTTCACATGAGATTAAGTTGCTAAGAGTAGGTCACTCAATTCATATTTGAGCAATTCCATAGCTTTTAATATTCTAGTATACTATAATACTCTTATGCATTCTCGGGTCTAGCCTGTAAAACAACCAATCTACGCAATAGCCCTCTGAACCGTGTCTCCATCAAATAGCAGATATTGCACAAACAGCTTGCGATAAAATGAAACATGCGTTAGTAGTTCTTGATCAAAGTTAACAGGGCTCTCTTCTCCATATACACAGAGAGATCATGCCCAGTGAGCACCATGTTAGGATTACTGTACGCCTTAGTCTGAAGAATGATATTCTGGTTGTCTAGTAAATGGTTAATAAGTCATAGGGGCAGAATGATAGGAGATTTCCACTTACGTTGAGGGCATCCAAGAGCCTCGAGACTGGCACATGCTTGCCTGAGATCGAAAACGGTAGCCATCTAGACCAGAAGGGTCAGGTCACAAGACTTTATTGAGAAAGATCCGAAGGCAAAGGTTTCGTCATACCTTTGTAGTTGTTGAAGGTAACTGATATGATGATAGTGTGTAGAAAGCAATTGGCGAGAATGATTGAAGCAATTAGGAACTATGGATCCGTAAACAATCGTGCTACGATGTGATTTATAGATATTATCGGTAGGTTTCCTGTAAACTGTCATTCCTTTGTTCAACCTGATTACTCAAAGACACCGCTGACAAAAACCTCGGCTTAGACAAAGAGATGAATCAATAATAGAACAGCATCACAAAGAGCGATGGTTTGAAACTTTTGTGCAAATATCAACAATGAACTAGCTAACTTGTTAACACCTTCTAGTTATTCAGTCCACAGACTTGCCAAAAAGAGATGTCAGCAGTTCTCCAGAAAAATAGAGAAGCTATCAGCTGTAGACCCTAAATGACATCAAGATTTTCCTTTGATGAGTTTATTATGGTATCCTGACTTCAGTCTAGAGTTGTATGAAATTACCCAAAGTCCTTTGTCATCTGGCTCTAAGACTAAGACAAGAGGGACATCACTTGTTCTTACGTCGCTTATTCTCTCTATCGATCTTCTTGAAGAAGTCGCTCTTTTCGCCCTTTTTCCTCTTTAGGCCCTTGTTGGCAGAAGCATTCTTGTCGATGTACGCCATATCCTGCACACCACTGAGCTGATCAAGATAGCCCGCGACACGCCTCACCGTCTTCTTTCCCTTACCTTTTGCACGACTCTTCTCTCCGCCCCAGAGATCATCCGCAGCAAAGTCATCGTCAACCGCCGTTTCGTTGTCTACCAACGTGCCCTGCAGCAACTCGCGTTGTTCAGCCGCCGTGGAAAATGCGAGATCAGTCGTTCTTTCGATACCATCTAGCTTGGTGATGACTTTGAACGCGTAGCCTTGGTCAATGAGGAATGCTTGCCGTTTTGACGCAAAGTGCATTTCGGACGTGTCCTTGGAGACGAGGGAGTAAAAGAAAGCATTGAAACCCTCGTCGTTTCGCCGCTTTGCTCGCAAGATACGACCTAGGCGCTGTGCTTCTTGACGGCGTGACCCGAACTGCGAGGATATCTGGATGAGGCACGTTGCTTCGGGGAGATCAAGTGACGTATCGCCGATCTTGGAGAGGAATAGCGTATTCACTTCAGGGTTGTGACGGAAATGATCAAGAACCCTGAGTCGCTCCTCTTGACTTGTTTCCCCGTAAATGAGGTACCTCTTCAGCTTGTATGCGTACATCTTCAGGGAGTAGAGCTCGTCTGAGAAAACAATAATCTTGTCACCGCGCGCTTCATGATAGTTGATAAGAAATTGGCAGGCCTGGAATTTCGAGGGATTGATGGCGGCCAGCGTCCGCTTCATGCGAGACGAGACCAGGAGGTACTGATCGTAAAAGATAGTCGGCATAGAACACCAGACCTCAGCGCATTGCACTTTGGCGATATGCCCCTGCTGCGACAGTTCCATCCAATTTGCCTCATACAACTTCGGTCCGATGAGAAAGTTTAGATGATCAATCTTGTCATCCTCGCGAAGCAACGTAGCTGTAAGCCCAAGCTTAGAGTGCGTTTTAATCGACGAAATGACACGTCGAAACATATTTGCCGGAACGACATGTACCTCATCAAGAAGCATCAATCCCCATTCCCGCCCTGCTAAGAAATCCATCATCTTCTTTGAGTCATGCGCACGCTCGCGACTATTCGTAACCATTGAATACGTCGTCACAATAACACCAGTACTCCCAGAGAACTTCTCCTTACCGTCCGATGTAAAAGTTGTGATGTCCTCAGGGTTAATGTTTGACCATTTGAGAAACTCGTTGCGCCATTGCACAGCGGAGACTGGGCTTGTGCAGAGAACGATAACGCCTTTTCTGATGGTGCATGCTGCTGTGATGCCGACGAGGGTTTTGCCTGCGCCGCAGGGGAGAACGATGATGCCGCTTTTGGCGCGACCGTTGCCGAACATCTTGCTGAGACTCTTTTCTTGGTACGGTCTGATTTGGGTGTTTGGGCGCAAATCGATGTCCAAGTCGGGATTGATGCTGTCGCAGCGAAAGTCGTACTCTTCTAGGATGGGATAGGACAGGTCCAGACAGCGCTTTTGGACGCTTTCAACGGCGCTGTCGGGAATCTCAAAGGCATGGAATACTTCTTTCTCGTCATCGTTGTCCTCATCATCCAGAATGTCTTCGATGTGATCCGATTCTGAAGTGTCTTTGTTCGTGTTTTGCGGGAGGTCGGCTTGCTGAGCCCCCGCGGCATTGTTTGTTCCTGGGATGACCAAGCCACCCAGGGTCGGGGCGTGCGTCGTAGTAATCTCATCAGAGCCATTAACTCGAAGAGGCCCGATGATGCTGTCTTTGAGTAAAGTCTGAAGGACATCTGCGTCGCTGCTTTCGACGAAATATTTGTTGCTTTTCAAAACCAACTTGACCTTTCCATAGCTCTTGGTGCACGATCTGATGAACTCTTTGATACTCTGTGGAAGCTCTGTTTTGAGAAACTTGTCAAGGGTGCTGATGATGTCTTCGCCGTTCAAACCAACAGAAACAGCAGCATAGAGGCTATGCGGCGTGATCTTGTACTCATGAAGAAAAGCAGGTCTGGATTGAGGCTCGGCGATCGTAACAAGAAATTCAGTTGCCAAGTCCGCCAGAGGGTGAAAGCGTTCAAGAATGATGTATCCTTTATCGGGATCAATCCATAGTGGGCGGTTGGCGCTATCGGGGTTAGGCGCAAGATACGAGAAATCACGCTTGATAATGTGACTTAAGTCGATAGTAGCTTTCTTCCCTTTTCGCTTGAGCGACATTATGATGTTGCAGAAGAAGAGAAAAGCTATGGGGGGGTTGAAAGAGGCGAGATTGAGCTTTAGGCAGCTGACGCAGAGAACAAAGAACACAGCGGGTGAACACAAATGACTAACGGTCGTCTGTCACGTGAAGTGATAGACCAATTCAACAGTGACAGGATGGCAACACGAAGAGATGTGATCATTCTGTGCTGTGACATGTCATTGTTTTCTACCTTGCTTTCTTGCGGTTCAATCGATAAACTTGAACAGGTCACGTAAAGCTAAGCGGGCATAAAACCTTAAAACCAGGAAATATAAGTTCAAGGGTAACTGGAAGTTAAAACGTCCAATAAGATATTACAATCAATATAGTTCAACCAGAAACACCAGCGGTCAACATCTTAAATAGTGAAGTATTTATATCTCGAGCCCAGTTGCATCTAGTTATCTAATGTTATGGCAGATAAGCAGCTTACCCGGCACTAAGCTAATTCCCCCAGAATTTACTATCAATCTCGCGTAGCTCCATGTCTACGCCGGTGGACAGGATCTGGCTGACTAATCCGTCAGTGAAATGTGTCTTAATTTGCTTCATTATAGCGTTTTAGATTATGAATGTCTAATAAACAGTAAATTATGCGGTATAACCAAGTCATAGAAAGACTGTCAGAAGACTACAAGCTTGAAGTTCTTTTCACAGTTGAATTCACGACCTAGAAAACCCTTGCTATTATTGGTTGATCACATGGATCCTTCACTGGCAATTGAAACGACATTATTTGGCGAAGTGCATCGCAGGGATGCATGAGCCTGCTTGACAGTTCTGTTACGAGCATATTATTCCCAAAACTGGTTAGTGTTTTATGCTTAACTTGATCATTTTCTCAATAGCATCGTGAACTATTGGCAATAACCTTCTGCTAGGACGTGGCTTAGCGCCAGTACTACTGCAGCCGCAAACTTAAGCTAACAATATTTGTTGATAACCAAATAAAGGAAAAGGGGGGGACCTTGCACTAAATATTTGCAATTCAGACTTGCCTTTTGCAACCTCTCAACAGTTACGTTCTTTAACCTCACGCTGCAATATTTGCAGTCGTATCCACTCGTTTCAACAATTTCAACATCATGGTTCGCGTTTCTTTACTCAACCTAGTAGCCATTGCTACGCTGCTCCTCGGCGCCAAAGCCGGTCCCTGTAAACCAAGGACGACCGCTGCGACAAGCCTGGCCGAGACCACATCGTCGCTTGTTGCTGATACTACAGCTACGTCGATCGATACGACTGCTGTTACGACCGTGGCGGATACAACCACTACAGTCCCAGGGGAGACTACTACTACAGCCCTGCCCGATACTACGACTACAGATGAAGCAGAATCGGCCACCACGACCGAAGCAGGATCTACCACCACAGCCTCGGCGGATACTACTACTACAACCGAGGCCGAGTCTACCACGACTACTGCAGCGGCAGGCTGTGTCGAAACCCAGCTGTTTGTCAACCCAAACTTCGACGACAGTTCCAGCGATATCGCGCCTTGGTCCAGCAACGCCGCCCTCACCCAAAACCAACCCCAATCCGGCACTAACGCACTGTACGTTTGATTCAAAAACCGCATCTTTATCGCTCCCCTACTAACACAAGACGAACCAGCTCTGCAACCTTCAGCAACGGTGAACCCGATTACTACTTCAAGCAGACTCTACAAAATCTGAATGGCATATACCGATTCTCTTACTACTACCGTGTCGTCAGCGTCAGCCAAGGCGCCGATTACGTTTGCAACATTCAGCTCTCGGCTGGATCTGTAAGCGATTATGGCCCCATGTACGACAGCGTCGGTGGCTGGAGGACAGACAGCGTTATCTTGGATATGGGTGATGATACTACCGCACAGGCTGATGTGCAGCTTGGTTTGAGCTGTTATGGAGAATTCACTGGAATTGAGGTCGACATTGATACTCTTGCGTTTACGCGAGTTTGTGGTGCAGCTTAGGAGTTTGCGACATTAGAGCAGCTTTAGGGGTCCTTGGACGTTGAGGCTTAACTTCTGATATATTTTAAGTATATCACCTTATAAATTTTATCACACTGCAACCAAAAGAGGTAGCCAGCGTAACGCCTTCTCCAAGTTGATCATTTGTCTTTCGAAGACTTATACTTGGGAAACTTGTATCGAGGACTACAACACCCCAGGATGACATGTTCCGAGCAAGATGACCTACTTGACAGCTGATGCTTACATCAAGAGTTTTAACAGACAATACAAATTCTGCAAAGGTCACTATTTCCACTGGCATAAGGCCCCTGATTAGCAACTCTATCAGTGTGATGCAGCTACATAAACTTGATGACGCCTGTTCGATTATAATGACAGATTGAAGTCCAAAAAGCCCGGAATATGCGACAGATCTGATCTGCTGAGCATAAGCGGAATCCTAAAGGCGGGGGGCTTGTCAATAGCCGAATAAAGAACACAGAACCCCTGATTAAAGTGTTGGTTGGTTGTCTGTTGACTTTATTCAGCAAAGTGGACTACATGGGCGTTGCTGACAGGTCCGTTATATGCATACTATCTTGGAAAGTGACTAGCTGTAGTGAACTATTGGCAAAAGCCTCCTGCCAAGCCGTTATGTAGCGCCAGGTACGGATTACAGCTGCAGAAATGATCTGATGTTTACTGGATTCAAAGGAGATAAATAGACAGCCAATGCCTTTGCACAAATTTGTCTCTCGCAACGTCTCGGTGTTCACATTCTCTCACACCACGCTGCAATCCCTGCAGTCGTATCCACTCGTTTAAACCTTTATTTTCTGTTACGTACACCACAATGGTCCGTTTTGCCTTTCTCAACGTCGCGGTCATCGCTGCCTTACTTGTCGGAGCCTAAGCCGGCCTCTGTTGACCTTCGACGACGGCCGTGACAAGCGCTGCCGTTACTACGACTGCTTCAATCGATGCCACTCCTACCCTCGCGGCAACCACCACCACTGCTGTACCAGGCTGCGTTGAGACCCAGTTGCTTGTTAACCCAGGCTTCGATGATTCCGACAGCAGCTATGCACCCTGGACTGGCAGCGCCTTCATAGACCAGGACAACCCTCAAGCTGGCAGTCAGGCTGTGTACGCCCCTCTACCTCATATTTTCTGCTCTATCGTATGTTAACATATTGTGCACCAGGGCCATAATATGGAACAACGGTCAGAGCAACAACGGAGGCTACATGAAACAGACCCTGACGAATCTGAACGGCGACTACGAATTCTCCTACTATTACCAGGTCGCTGTTACCAGGACTGGTCTCTCCTCTACATGTAGTCTCCAGGTCAAGATCGGGGATGATACGACTGTTCCCCGCAATATCGACTTAGTCGTTGGCGAGTGGAAGTCAGGTAGCGTGTCTTGGTCTAGTGCAGGCGAGACTGTCGCGCAGGCTGATGTGGAGCTCGCCATAACCTGTACAGGAGACTACGACAGAATCGGAATCAATCTCGACAGCTTTGCATTCACGCGAGTTTGCAGCACCTAGGGTTTTCTGGAAATTATTGGGATATCACTTTAGGCATCCAAAGACTTTCAAGACTTATCTTCTCATGTTTTATACTTAGATAACAATATTAGATCCAACATATCATAGTCAGGAAAGAATTCACTGGGGTAGAACCTAGACAGTGCTGCCTCACTCCAGTTAATCGAAGGGCAAAAAGAAGATAGTGTATCTGTTGAGACCCGTTTCGCTTTCATTGACATATTGGCACTTGTTGTAAAGACTGCATCTCTTTCAGATTAGATTTGATTTGGTGGCTATTTATGATATGAGAGATGCGATATCTGGTAGGTAGAACTTGTCTTGGTCCCTAGATCCCGAGCCATGCCCTACAACAATGCATACTTCATACTAGCCAAGCCAGCCAATCTACTTGTTACTCTTGGAAGACCAGATGGGAGTAGCGCCACCGTTCTTGTACAGAACAAGATTTCCGTCATCCTGGACAGAGACAAAGGTCTTGTTGTCGCCGCTAGGCGCGGCAGTGTTGGTGTGCCAAGTGGCCTTGCCATTCTTGTCGCTGCAACACACGAGTCAACAACCTCACAACAAGAAGGGAATGGAGAAGAATTGGACTTACTAGATGCACAAGTTACCATCACCCTGCATGATGGCGCCCTTTGCGTTGCTGATCTGCTGATCGGTGCTCTGCCAAGCGCAGCGGTTGTTGTAGTAGATGGCGAGCTTGCCGTCGTCTTGCATGCGGAGCTCGACGGAGCGATCTTTGCTGAAGATACTCATGCCGACCATGAGCCAGTCACCGTTCTCGAGA
Organism: Fusarium agapanthi; assembly: GCA_001654545.1. Classification (NCBI taxonomy): domain Eukaryota; kingdom Fungi; phylum Ascomycota; class Sordariomycetes; order Hypocreales; family Nectriaceae; genus Fusarium; species Fusarium agapanthi. The sequence goes on from LTDI01000912.1 coordinate 49,754, forward strand.
GTGCCGTAACCCATTGTGAGTGATTTGTGTTGGGGAGTTGTTTAAGAAAGATTTGATGGGTGAAGATGAGTTGAGTTGAGAGTTTGTGTTCAGGATGAGAGATATGGGGGGTTCTTATAGAGGAAGAGTCTTTCGGTTGACCTTGGGAAACGGGCGAGAGTACCTCGTAGATCAGCCTACGCGTACAAATGTTCTCCTGTCTCACAACTGACACCCACAATCCATCCCCGATGTCCAATTATGTCTAGACTGAATGTTTCGTGTCACCGTGCATCATGTAGGTGTACGTTTCCGTCACATTCTACAGGATACTGGCATGATCATCTCCTCTCCGGGCCATCGGCACATCGAATTCCAAGCACTCACTGAGACACGGTACGACGATGATCTAGCGGTAAGTGAATCTTTTGTGTTGTTCTCTGAGAGAAGAGGAATCGTATGCATCTTGCCATTGGGTGGACTGCTGATCTGGCTGTCGGTCAGGGTAACACAATCGCTTCGAATAGTCCGGAGAAGACCTTACTACACCATGTCTCTTCTTTCACATGTGTAGGTCCCTGTATCGTTCATGCAGATATTTTACCAGCCAGTCACATTATTGAGCAAACTTCTTCTAGTTGAATCAAACGTGAATACGAAAGACTAGGTTGGAGCCAGAAAAAATATCATTTTCTCTCTCGATAGCCCGTCAACGGGGAAGAAGCGGGGTTTGAAGAGATCTCAATTGTGACAGGTTCCACTGTAACTGGTTACACGGTCTGTATGTCTCACCTAAAAGAGCAGCGGCCCGTCCGAACCCCTCTCTTCTGTCTGAGATTCAGCCCGCCACAGAATTTCCCGTGTCTCAGTACTCGGCCTCTTGTGGATCAGAAACCAACGACGTCATTCGTTGCATTCAGGGTTGGCCGTTGTTCACCCAGGAGCCATACTCTCTGCTCCAACAGTCTAATGTTCCACGTGCTACTTCAACTTGATGATTTGAATTATGTGCGGAACAGTATGGAGGAAATACCTCTCTCAAAAGGCCCAGTCGTCAAAATCTTCTGATTCTTGGGCTTTACATCTCATTCCTAAGTTGGAGCTGGGCACGGCGGGGTAATGAGACATGCAGGAAAAACAAGGGGCCGCAAACGCGTCTGTGAGGCGCAACTGCTGGGTACCTGGTACTTATGACAAAAAGACCTGTCGATCTGCCTAAGAGTGAGTTGTCGGGTGGTCGGAGTAAAGCACCGTGCCGCTCCATCTTGCAGCCGCAGATCTGTCTTTTTAGTCTCGATGCATATTGCGGTGTAGATTGCCGCCGCCGCTGACAGCATATCACCTGGATATCCGGTTATTGACGGCGCTAGGAGACACGGTTCGTGCTTAGCATGTCAAGTTGTCTTGTTCTGTATTGCTTGATGCCCTAGATGCCATATTTGGGCTTGAATCAAAGCCGGTGGCAGCCGAGTAATATGGGTTTGTGGCTGCAGGCATTGTTCTCGTATCCATACTTCATGGGACGATATGTCTTTTTCCTTTGATCTACAGTTAAGGAAACTTCAGTGACTGCTAGAGCTCGTTCTAAAGGCGCAGCCTCGACATCGATATAACTGGCCGTCCAGTATTAGCATGTAATACTCTGTATCTTATCAGTTGCTACTCAGTTTCACGCCTGCAGAATGCTAAAGGCGCCAAGTTCAGAGTGGGTACTTCGGTGTTCCAATGGTTGAACAAATCTTATGGAATACCAGTATGCTCAAGAAGGGCGAGGATTCCCAGAAGAACCCTACAGCCAGGAATGTCTTTTAAGGCCGAAATGAAATTAACCAATTCGTGGCTAATTGTTTCTCCTTATTACTTTAGTGTCTGGGAAGCTTAGAGTGATACGTATGCTTATCATTTCGATAAAGTGTTATAAATCTTGCTAGTAACGTCTTTTACGTCCGCATCAGAACAGCCATTTGCTTGATGCCCAGTGGTAAGCCCTATAGCTTATCATTGAACAGCCTTGCTGAATCCAGATCAGCTGGTTGGCCCCCACCCCATGTTAACAGCTGCCCGATTAATTAGGCTCCACTTTCGGAGGAGAAGGAATCGAGTTAAATTTGCTCTTTATAATAACTAAATCCTACTAACTTAACTCTTATAGTAACTATTATAACTCTATTACTACTTAAAGGCTAGAAGTTATTTATTAAATTACTATTATTTACTTTATTAAAGACAAAGAGCTATCTAAATATTATATTATATAACTAATTAAGGACTAACTTATAGTTTACTTTATATTTAGCAATAAGCTTTTTACTATAGTAATCCGCGGACTATTACTATAGTTTAGTATAGAGATAATAGTTTTACTAAAAGTCTAATAATAATAGAAATTAGAAGTTCTATTACATTATTAAACCACAAAAGATTTTTATAAAAGCGATTAGTACTATTGAAGGTCAGCGCCTTTGCCACACTCTGACTAGGCGCTACAGCTATCGGTGCAAACCTTAACCAAGAAACCTCCTCTGGTGCAGCTGTGTTCACTCACCTAGTCTATCATAAAGTGCTTGTCCCAAGGCAAGAGCAAGAGGTTACAATGGAGCCCGAGAACCGACCAGCTCCTATCACCACTGAGAAGCCTGATGAGCCGCAGGATTCGAAAACAACAGACGCGGCTCCTGTGCCGGTTCCAGTCCCAGTTCCCAACGAACCCGATGGCCCTAAGAAGCCGGATGACCCCAAAAAGCCTGACAACTCTTAAGACTCTTAAGATCCCAATGAACCAGATGATTGTAAGAAATAAGATCTAGCACCGTGCATAAAGACCGTTTCCTTCTACTCAGAAAGCGAGACCTATACCAGGTACGTCTGCAGTCCAATATCTTTTCCTATTACAATTTCTAACAGACAACCTATAGCTGGCCACAGTTCTCAAATGAAGAGACGGAGTCCGCTTTTGAGTCGACATTAGGTCAGGGCTTGTGCAGAAGTTGCAGGCTTTTCTTCAGTAGGGATGACATCCTCTGTGATAATTGTGGAATTTGTCTTTTGGTCTTTCAGTACTCTTGTACGGAGGAATTCGACCTTGATCATGAACACGACTCCAGTTGTCCACGCTCCCGGGTCGGGTATTTTGAGCGTTCCGAAAAGGATGGCCAATATAGTTTCAGGCCCAAGAGCTGTTCAGATTTGGACTCAGACGATGGAGAATCTGATTACGACAACACTTCGTCTTCAAGCGATGGATTTGAAGATCAACAGTCACCGTCAGATCAGGCAGTGACTAGACATTGGGATCATGACTTCGGGGAAATCATTTCAGAAGATGAATCAGTTGGGGGAGTTCCGTTATAGCTTTATCTAAGAGATGTAGTTCTTGAAAACTTAGTAAATAGGGTATATTTTATTTACTAAATTCTGAAACTGTTAAGATAATCTACAATCTTACATCACTACTGTAGGTTTTGTTCCAAGCCCTCATATAAACGAGACAAGTAACTCGTATTCTGTCTTTCTATTTAAATTAAAATAGTACGGAAGAAATAAAACTTCTAACATCAAATTAGGGTACCAGAATAAACTGGTCCAAAGCTTTACTACAATGTGCTAAACTTACCTAAGTCTTTTCATCACTTTATATAAACGTCCTAAGTTTTCTTGCATCCTCTTGCCCGTTCCCCTTTGACACTGCTAACTTTCGTGTCGATCATTCATAGCGATAGCTCAGCAAGTTCGACGACGTTGTCATCAACTCGGAGACAAGCTTATCAGGGCCGAGGCTGAGCATAGGCATCTTGTCCTTCAAGCTTGCCTTTTTCTTATCTGTTGCACCAGACGCAAGAATGCGTATGCCCGAATAGTCCGAGTTTCGTTGCTTAGGGCTCTTCTGCTGCCAGATCCACCACAAACGATCGATCTGTGTATGATGCAGGAAGAAGAGAGGGTCTATAAGAGGGCACGTTAGGTACAAACAAGCGAAGGGGTCGTTTCTCGCCTCAAACTTACCGTTTGGTGATGTTGATGGTATCATGTCTCCTCCAACTAAGTGCTTGATGGATAGCGCCATGTGGTCCATTCTCAAGATCAGTGGCAAAAGTGCTGAAATTCATGGAGTTGTTTATTATCTTTGACACCACCTGCGGCGAATAAGCGTTTCCTTGAAACTTGCCGGCCTGGCCTATGCCGTCGTTGAACCCGCGATTCAAGCAATGCGGCCTTAACGCATTATCATAGTATTGCACAGTGAAGTTGTTGAATGCGCCATCGAGGATACATATTGTCAAAGGGTTCGGTCGCGCCGGGCTCACAAAGCCGCCGTTCAGGCCGTTGCCGCCAAAACCACGCGTCTTGTCATTCAAGAACACTGGGCTTTTGGACATATCTTTGGAATCGAGTGTCCAGTCCCAATAGGGCATAGAACCGCGATATCCGCATTCGCGTAGCGAAGTCTCGTAAAGATGCACAAAATATCGGTGCCAGGGCAGGAATTGAGCCACAAAATGGACTAAGCAGGGTCAACATCATCAGCCTGAAGATGAAGGATCTTGAACTCACTCTGGATATTAAGCTTTGTATGAACATAAGGGAAGTCGTTGTAGTGAGATGTTTTCAAGCCAATCTTTGAAGGAAGCTTATCCAGACATATTACAGCGCTGATGTAGTCTGCTTGAGCTGATTTTGACAACTTCCGCCACTAGACTCTGGTCTGTACTTGAGAAGGCGTCGCATACTGGCTTGGTGCTGCGATAGCAACTGCGGCCAGCAGGGCAATAGCGAGTATTAACGACTTCATATTGATGAGAAAGAGACTTGTATAGGAACTAAGGGGTGGTTACCAAGCTTGACTCGTTCTTATATTTATTGTGCATTGATGTGGCTACTGTGAGCGGCGTCACCGAATTTTGATCGACGGGAAAAAGTAGCTGGTCGTATTCGATACCTTTTGAGCCAATCAGACGTTGATGGTGTCCGCTCTAGTTATCCAAGCAAGAGTGTGGTCTATTTATAGCACTCTCAGTTTTTTGAGTCAAGTCTAGCGTCCGGCCGCTATTTCTGTGCAGTGCACAATCGCGGTAGTCTAAACAAAACTCAGAAGTAACACGAGAAGGCATAAAAAGCTCATCTTGAGCCTATAATCCAGAGATCTCTTATACCATGAATCTTACCAGGACATATGTTTGTTACTTGATTATTCAGAGCTCAGTTCAAAATCATTGGCTGCTTGCAGGGTGCAGCTACAGGTGCACACTCTTTTAGTGTCAGTATCCGTCTCACCTCAGTCGATGAGCAGGCACGAAGCTGAACATATTGATCGCCGGTGACTACCTCCATTGGATCATGAGACGAAAGACTTAGATGTCAATAAAAATACACTCAGCTTGGGCCAGCGTCTGCTGAATGCCGGGATTGCGGGGTAACACTAGACTAAAAGTGACCGAGTTGAAGACGGCATCGTCTATTACCGGGGTCTGCCGCGTGACTCGATGTTTATTTTATAATGGAGTTTATGCTAGATAGAGTCAAAATGCGTAGTTACTCGTATGAAAGTTATCTGACACAAATTGAGGTAGAAATAGTAGAGAGCAGGAGCACAGAAACTTTAGGATACCTGGATCGAAGAGAACTGACTTATTCGTGAGAACGGAACTCCACTCCACATCTCGATTGCTTCATGACCATGGCCGAGTAGCCCCGGGATCTCAGTTGTTGGACCCCGCAATGACCTCCGGGCTTCCTATTATTTAAGAAGACGAATAGCCATGTTGGATTTACAGATGCATTCGCCATCGAAAGTCTAGCCCCAGAATCCAACAGTAGTCTCGGTTTCCTCCTTTGTCATCTACCTGCCTATCGCCATGAGCGGCTTATTTGATAACATCCCGGACTTCTCTCGAGAAGCTCTCCTCACAGTGCTCTCACTATCGCTATGTCTGCTTTATTTGTTAATTAAAGTCAGTCACCCTACCTCTGCTCATATCACCCTCTAATTGGCAACTCTTCAGATCATCGGACGTTTACTCTTCAGTCCTCTTCGGCATGTCCACGGGCCGTCCGCCACCAAGCTCACCGGAGCATCAGTTTAGCTGATCACTGTACAAGGCCGTCGGATTTACGTACGTGCATCTTCGACCATCCTCTTTGAGCTTGCGCTGATAACAGACCCGGGATACAGAAGCTGGAGGAACTACATAAGAAGTACGGCCCCATCGTACGAACTGGTCCGAATGAGGTATCAATCAGTGACTGGAGACACCTACGCACCATCTATCTCAATAACAAGGGAGTGATCAAAAGCCCAGACTTCTATGAAGCTGCTACCTTTGTGGGTAAAGGCAATATTTTCCAGATGATGTGAGTATAGTCTTCGTTTCTGTTACCTCTTCTTCCTTGGCTTCATATGGTCAGGACTCATATCTAACTTGACATAACAGAAATTTCCAGCAACATGCTGCACGAAGAAAGATGAGTAGTCCACCATACTCACTGCAATCCGTCGCGCTACTAGATCCCCTGATCAAAGGCAATGCCCAACGTCTCGCGCTGCGGCTGAAAAGCGGCACATCATCTCCCGTCGATGCCTACAATCTATGCGGTCTCTTCAGCCTCGAGGTGATCTGCCAAGCTGGCTTCACAAAAGACTTCTCCAACGACACCAATGGCGCAGCTGCTCTGAAGCTCCTCCAGGCGATGGATGGAAGTGCACTTACCCTGCTCTTTGACGGCGCCCTTCCTTTTGTAGCCAGATTTGACATTGGTACCAAATTGCCAGGCCCCATTGGTGGCTCATATCGTAAGCGAGAGTACTGGCGGGAGAAGTCTTATGAGATGGTCGATCATTTTCTTGAGAAGAGTGCCCATGATGAGAAGTATTTGCTTACGCCGTTGGCTACTGGGGTTGATGGCTACTTGAGACGCAAACTTACTCATGAGGAGCTTGTTGAGGAAGCTATGGGGTATATGTTTGCTGGCTCGGGTACTACATCGTCGACATTGACATACCTGCTGTATGAGCTCTCAAAGCCGGAGAACGCTGCTATACAGGAGCGATTGCGCATGGAAGTACTGGCAATACGTGATGACGATATCGTGGCCATCAGAAACAACGCGTACATCAACGCAGTTATCAAGGAAACATTCCGCGCTCATCCAACGATTATCTCGGCCATCCCCCGCCTACTCACCGAGCCCTTAATTCTCGGCCAGTACACTCTACCATCAGGCACTGTTATCGGAATGCAGAATTGGCTTCACCACTATGATGCCTCAGTGTTCCCCGACCCAGAGAAATTCATCCCCGAACGATGGCTTAATGAAACTCCAGAGATGAAATCTGCTCTTACACCGTTCAGTCTTGGTGAGAGGAATTGTATCGGGCAGAATCTCGCGTGGCAGGAGCTTTATTGGGCTGTAAGCGAGGTCATGCGCTCCGGTTCAAGGTTCAGAGTTGCGGAAGAAATGAAGGATTGGGAGATGGAGATGGAGGATTGGTTCAATATAGCTCCGCGTGGGAGGCGGCTCATGCTTACTGTTTCGCTGGTCGATTAGGAGCGGGGAATTGTTGAAAAGTCGGGTGATTAAAGGGAAATGGACGATGATCGACTTACTCGACTAAATAAATGAGGTTGGGCGTTTTAATGGTGCTCTCGGCCTGTGTTTATCTATAATAGTAACATGGGTCTCGGACATGTGACGCAAATCATGATGCTTTATAGCAATATGTGAGTAATTAATGGTTAATAATTAAAAAATGTATTATACAGAGTACAGGCCGTATATATCTAATCATGTATTTTGAACGCCAAATACCCAGTAGACAAATGAAAGAGTTAGTACAGTCTTCAAGTCCCATTATTCTTCACGTCAGGTATCATATCGCTTCAGCCTGTCTATCATTCTATCCTCTCTTCCATTACGCCTTCTGCTTCGACACCGCCCTGTACCGACTCGGCAAGCCGACAGTACTCCTCTCCGCCGGTGGAATACTCTGTGCATAACCCCCATAAGCTGGCAGCGCAGGCTTCACCGCCGGAGCCATGCTTCCACTAGTCCCTGGTCTTTGTGGCATACTACCCCAATAATTATTTGACTGATGTTGCGCGCCAAACGTCATCATCTGTATGAACTGCATCTGATCCTGAATGCCCTGCGGTATTTGCTGATGTATCTGCCCCGAAGGCGTTTGCGGCCTCGATAATTGATGTGGCATCGGTGCACCATACGGCGAAGCCATGTATGGCGAAGCACCCGTCAAAACAAACGGGTTCTGTGGTGCTTGAAACCCAGCACTCGGCGATCCCCGCCGCGAAGCTTTAGCGCGCTCCTCATTCGCAATAACGCTGATCAAACCGCCCGTAAACATGGGCTTCTTGGTCTGAAATGGGTCTTGGAACGGGTCTTGGAAAGGATCTTGAGGGAGATTTGTTGCGAAGGATGGTAAGCGCAGATGGGAACCGTTATCGGGCTTTCCCTGCGCTGAACCAGGTCTCATCATGTGTTGTTGTGCGGAAGCGCGGAGATTGGGGTTCGATCGAATGCCTGCTAAGCGAGACAGGCGATCGCGTTGACTTCGAGCCTGCAGCATCGCCAGCGGCACGTCGTCGTCGCTATCATCATCGGGGATATTCATCCATGGGCCTTGTATAGAGGGAATGCGTGAGTGTTCTCTTGATGGAGGTCCTTCGGTCGTCCTCATCATTTGTTGTCGGTAACCAGCAAGGTGCGCTTCTTGACGTTTTCGCTGGTCATTTTGCTTCTTTCGCTTGTTGTCGTCGTCGGAATCGTAGTCGATGTTCTCTTCTTCTTCGTCTTCGCTGTTCTGTTCCTCTTTTCGCTTTCGGTAGGCTTCTTGTGTCATGACACTAGGCGTTGGGGAAGTGCGGCCTGGCATTATGGCGTGTAAAGAATGGATGGACGGGATATGGTGATAGCAACGGTTTGCGGGGTATTACAGGGTCAGTCACCACAAGTTGAGTTGAGGGATAGAATGACAGAGAAGGCAGTGTTTTTTGAGCGCTGCTGTCCTTTTTGTATAAAGTTCGTAACGGACATTGTCATAGAACTGCCGGGGCTTTTGCTAGTTCCACGGGGCTCACCCCTGCTTACAGTCAGGTACTAGCGCCCCGTAGCTAACGTCAGATTGATGACCCAAGCGGGTATGGCATCCCTCCCTGTGCAGCAGTCCTCCCCCAATAATTCATGATCCAAAGCCGCAACCAGAAACTTTGTGGCTGGCTGCGTGCTTAAATAGTTTATACAGAAGCAACGTTTCCTCCCAACAAAAACTTTGCCTCATTCTTCGTATCTGTACACGTATTCCTGTCTGTTGTTTTGGGCTGACGGTCGGAATGTTCGGGTTCCGGCTTATTAGCGCGTTGATGACATGCGTTTTTATGCTTCGGAGAGACCGTTACATAGCGCATTGAGGCTCAACTGGCCCGTCCAGTTGAGCCTCAATGCGCTATGT
>LTDI01000915.1:0-10928 GCA_001654545.1 Fusarium agapanthi
CAGTAGGCTTGGTCTGGCCAGGTTTGTCACCAGTGGGCTGCTCACCGGCAGGCTGAGTGTATCCAGGCTTGTTACCACCCTCAGTAGGCTTGGTCTGGCTAGGCTTGTCACCAGTGGGCTGCTCACCGGCAGGCTGAGTGTATCCAGGCTTGTTACCACCCTCAGTAGGCTTGGTCTGGCCAGGCTTGTCGCCGGTACGAGTCTCAGTCACAGGGCAGATAGTGGTAGAGATAGCGACAGTCTCAGTGACAATAACAGGGGTACCAGCATTAGCGGGGCAGTTAGTAACCTCAGGGCCGCAAGAGGTAATGGTCTTGACGTTAGTGGTGTAGACGGTGGAGGTGCTGTCATAGACGGTGGTGATGACGGAGGTGTTCTCACCAGCAGGTTGAGTGTAACCAGGCTTGTCACCACCCTCAGCAGGCTTGGTCTGGCCAGGCTTGTCACTACCCTCAGTAGGCTTGGTCTGGCCAGGCTTGTCGCCGGTACGAGTCTCAGTCACAGGGCAGATAGTGGTAGAGATGGCGACAGTCTCAGTGACAATAACAGGGGTACCAGCATTAGCAGGGCAGTTAGTAACCTCAGGGCCGCAAGAGGTGATGGTCTTGATGTTAGTGGTGTAGACGGTGGAGGTGCTGTCATAGACGGTGGTGATGACGGAGGTGTTCTCACTAGCAGGGACAGTCTTGGTCTCCCCACCAGCGGGAACAGTCTCGGTGTTCTCGCCAGGAGCAGAGGTAGTCTCGGAACCAGATGAGCCAGAGGTGGTCTGCTCGCCAGAAGGAACAGTCTTGGTCTCCCCACCAGCGGGCACAGTCTTGGTCTCTTCGCCAGAAGGAACAGTCTCAGTGTTCTTGCCAGGAGCAGAGGTAGTCTCAGAGCCAGAAGATCCGGAAGTGGTCTTGCCACCAGCAGGGACAGTCTTGGTCTCTTCGCCAGAAGGAACAGTCTCAGTGTTCTTGCCAGGAGCAGAGGTAGTCTCAGAGCCAGAAGATCCGGAAGTGGTCTCCTCACCGGCAGGGACAGTCTCGGTGTTCTCACCAACGGGAACGGAGGTGGTCTCAGCAGGAGAAGAACCAGAAGTGGTTTGCTCGCCAGCGGGCACAGTCTCAGTGTTCTCACCAGCGGGAACGGTCTTGGTGTTCTCGCCTACAGGAGCGGAGGTGGTCTCAGCGGGAGAAGAACCGGAGGTAGTCTGCTCACCAGCAGGAACAGTCTCAGTGTTCTCGCCGTAGGGGACAGTCTCAGTGTTGCCACCGGCGGGTGCAGTAGTAGTCTCCTCACCAGTAGGGACGGTCTTGGTGTTGTCACCGTAGGGGATTGTCTTAGTGTTCTCGCCAGAGGGGACGGTGTAGGTGTTGCCACCAGGAGTGGGAGGCTGAGGCTTGTTACAGTCGAAGTCAATCTGGGGAACCTCGACACGGCACTTGTCCTTGGGCTTGTTGGGCTGCTTGGGGTAGACGAAGCGGACGTTCTTGGCACCACCACACTGGGTGTTGTAGACATCGGTACCGTCCTTAGAGCAGTCGGCCTGGTGCTTGCAAGTAGAGCCATCAGGCATGTCATAGTGGAACTCGAGACGGCAGTCAAACTCGGGTCGGACGTGGAACTTCTTCAGAGAGAAAGACTTCTCCTTGCTGCCAGCACCACATCCGAAAGAGGGAGCGGCCTCCTTGGCAGGGCCACACTCAGCAAAGATAGACTTGCCAAAGGTACGGCCAGCGAGATCGCGCTTCGACTTATCGGTTCCACAGGTCCAGCCCTTGAAATCAAAATCGTTGTACTTCTCGAACTGACCGACCTGGAGATCATCCCAGTACCAGCCTTTCTTCTGGTTCTCCTGACACTTGTTGTCGATGGCTTGGGGAGGAGTGTACTTAGGAGCCTCCTTCCAGTTGCCCCAGTGAGCGGAGACCTCGCCAAGGCTGGCAGTGAGAGCCAGAAGGGCAAAGTTGGCCTTCATGCTAAAAGAATTGTCGGGGTGGTAATAATAACTAGTTGTGTGTGTAGCGAGTGTGTTATGTGCAGAACAGAATATTAAGAAATGGAGTCAAAGGAAACGAATGACTTTGACACCAGAACAAAAAAGAGAAAATTTTGATGGAAAGAAAAGAGGAAAAGAAAAAGGTGAGTGATAATCCAACAGAAAAGTCGAAAGAGGTGGGAATGAGAAGCATCTATATACCCACGAGTCTCTGTGTCTATCATAAAGACCTGGAGGAGTGCTGGCCTGCGGAGGCAAAGAGCAACCAGCCCGGCATCTGCTACCAAACATGGATTGCCCCCTCTATGGTCCATGCCTGGTGGAGAAACCACCGGCGATGGGGACCCCTGATACTCTACTAAGTCAGGTTGAGCATCGCCGGTCGGCTGAAGGTTCGAAAAGGTCTCTCTAAGAATTCAGGTCCGTCCGGTGAGGTTTGACACAACGGGTTGTGGTCCAGGGCGCCTCAGGGACAATGACAAGGATGAGTATCCGTGACAGGAACCCATGTCGTTAGAAGTTTCTCCATTGACAGGGGCCTTTAACAGCGGCTCGGTGCAAGCCCAATGATTTGTGGCAGCATTATCCAGGGTGTGTGTCTTTCTCAGGTCTTGACTTCCATTTGGATGGACTGATGAGCGAGCGAGTTCACACCATGCGAAGCGCAATGCCCAACGGTAGCCAATGTGATGCTTGCGCCTGGCCATGGATGAGAACCAACCTTGTCTTTACTCGCCTTGCCGAAGTGCCATTCTTAGAAAGGTTAACATAACTTTTTGTTTATGCTTGACAGGGCTTGCTTCAGCTGACCCATCTCCCGCTGCTGGGCTCACTGCATATCCCGATCTTCAGGCGCTTGCCATGAGAAAACAGTGCATAATGTGAACCAATACAAATCGAAAGGCGGTTATGCATATTCTGATTAAAGCTCCGAGGCGCTACTGCATGTGCTGATGGCCACTAGCAGAGCGCCTCTCAGTTGCTTCTAGCCAGTTACCGAGGTGGGCGTTTAGAGCACACTTAGCGGGGCATCGACAGCGGGAAAATTCACACCCCGTTGTAAGGCTTGCACTTGGACGCTGAGATAGCGGTTAAACTAAGACAATGAGGAGCAGAGACAATTCAGGTGGTGGATGCGGACTCATTACAGTCATTGGTATCCCATAGGTACTGAAAGCACAGTATCATTGACGCATAATACCTGTCATAATTTACAACGCCAAAAGGGGTTCGCTCTCTTCTCCTGCCTGAGATGTTTCTTTCCTTTTCCCAAGGACAAATTGCTCCTTCCGCGTCTGCCGTCTTTTTCTTGGGTATCATCCATCTCTACGAATGGGCAAGTGCAACTGATGAATGAAACGCTGCGCCACCATATTAGAACATGTTAAGAATCAGGGGCATCGATGGCCCGGACCCGTTAACGTCCCGCACAGGCTTCTGCAGGTACAGGCACCATATCCGCCAATCGCGCAGCAGCGCTTGCTTGGTGCCCTGGCGGTTGCCAATTGGCCGTTTGGGCATTTTTGGGCGAGCCACTAAAGGTGCCTGTTGGATCAAGGTATGGCACTTACTTTTGTTCTTGTTCGGATTTCTCCCTTAATGGGAGCATCGTGGTCCGGCGCTGATTCCCCAGACCGCCACCGCAAGCCACTGACGGTTGGTCGTGGCAGATGGAAGGTGCCAAGGCATCGTCGCTTGTAGTCAGACCGTTACCGACCTCGCTACTGGGAAAATAACGTGCTCGTCCTCTGTTCTAGGTGGGTCAATTCTTAACAGCGAACCTAAGGATGCTGGTAATTACTATGCATCACGATTCCATTATCAAGAATGGAGAATGTTTCTTGTCTCATCCTAAAAATAGCATCGCCATGTGATTAACCCTCGCACTTTGTTCCTCTCCATGGATCTACAGCAGGCCTCCGAAGAAACTACGAGTGAGACTCTTGAGTAAACCATAGACTACACCTTGAGCATGTCAATAATTGTGGTTCAAATGCGGGTTGCTACGTCAAAAGAGATTACAACACCAAGGGACTTGGCCTATTTCCCCTTTTGCAGCATCTCGCCAACCGATAGGAGAACTGAGATATTGTAGAGCCAGCCCACAAATCCACCGTTTCCACCGGACTTGACGGGGATGCGAATCACGGCAGCAGGCCATCTATAACGGACAAGGTTCGTGGAATAAGTGATCATGGACCTGGCTAACACAGGCTTGGCGTGACCCATGGCCTGACTGATTGATTCAGTCGTCTTGCTTGTACATCACCTCTGGGCCTCATTTGCTGTGATAGCTCTGAACAAGATGAAAGTTCCCAATTCGCAGCCTATACTGTTCTGATTGGGTCACTGGTCATCCTTGAGGCTAGACTATTCCGAAGTCTGCAGGTACTTCATTACTGTGTACATATTGATGGACTACGAAACATGGCGCTTGCGTACCACTCAAAATCTATGCATAAGAATCACAATTGGGTAAGAAAATGTGCCATGGACAGCATTAGCCCTCTGCAATTCTTTTCATCATGCCGAAGATGGCCAGGAATCAGACAGGATCCCCAACGCCGAATGATCGCGTGGCTAACCAGCTTCCATCTCTATCTTTAGGACGGGTGTTCGTTCATTTTTAGCACCAAGCGCCACCGCCCGTCCAGTAGCATGGCGAGACAGACCCTGGGCGCCTGTGTTTGACGCCAAGGAGTCTCAGGAACAGGCCGCCCTAGTCTGTTTCAACATCAGGGCAGCCAATCATCAATTCCTGAGCTACGGATCTGAGACGACGCCGATGCCTTCCAGCCCTATTACCCTTCACGGGGTTTTCCCCTTCGCAACCTTAGCAGGCAGATCCTGTTCTGGACCTGAGAGCATCTCAAAAGAGAGCCTAGAGAGGTCGCAAGGGAAAAGCGACTAACCAGGACTACCTCTCGGGTCAAAATATCGCGAGCCTACCCGTCCGGTGTTTCCTAAGTTCGGAACGATCGGCAAATGCTTGTTTGTTTTGGCAATCATGAAGTCCCGGGTAGCTTTTGGTGATACAGGAAAGTAATCGCCTGCAACTGAAATCGAAGCCAAACGACATCCAAACACGACGTGATTCATTCTGGAATAGTCGATAGCATCAAGGTCTCATCTGGATGTCTTTAACAGCCAACTGAATCTTATACCGATTCCGTTACAATATTCTGTCCCAGAGAGGGCTCTTACGATCCTGTTTACTGTGTGCTCTTACAGTCTCAAGATTTTACTCAACAACCTTGAAACTATGCTTACTTGGCTAACACCAAATCGGGAAGTGCACGAGTTGTTTCGTTCAAATGACAGAATGACGAAAAGGGCAGCTTGAACAGCCAGTCGCATCATATGGCAGCCCTGTCCTTCACCTGAATCCCCAGTCTGTATCCAACCTTAGTCTATAACGAAAAATTTGGTCTCTCCAGACCAGACAGATTGATAGCTTCCTATATTGTCGGAATTACGAACCAGTCATGGCTCATGAGCATTTGCCGATACAGACTTCTTCGAACGACTAGCAGCAATCGCTTACAGGATTTCGACCACACACTCCACCAACCTCCGCGCACTTGAGGTCAACGGCACTATTGATGAAAGCTCCCGGTGGCTTGCTCACGTCATGGATCAATCAGCCTCCGTGCGCTATCAATCGACACTGACGGGACCCCATCCAACGCCTATTCTTTAGCTTAAATGTTTCTCCGTGGTGGAATTCCCGCCAAAAAAAAAGAAACGACGTCCCATGTTCACAAAGGCGAAATACGATATTCGACAGAATGGTTAAGCCAATAAGTAACTTGAAATCTTTATGGAGTCGCTGTGCTGATACTCTTCACAAAATCGAGAAGACGATGTCGGTAATCTTGATGATGTATCATCGCCGTTGTCGTTTCGTTTTCAACGCGGGGTTGTCATATTGTTGATAGCCTGTCTAGCTTGTTTTGCATGCCACGTTCAGTCGCCTGAAGCCCAGGCTCGCGGAATAAGGTCGAACCATCAGAGAATGTAACGATGCCCTGAAGACCCCTGAAGACGGAACGATGCAGCGTTACAACGCGTCTTCTTGGAACGGACAGGGGAGATCCCGGCCGAGACTAGTCCGATTGTCCTGCCAGGTTCGACTTAGCGTTTTCTCTTCTTGTCGTTCTGTGTTTCGAGTTACGGCCGTGGTGGCTTTGGATGAAACTTGCGATCTGCCAGGCTAGCCAGGCACTACGGATACACAAACGGTAGTTGTATTTTGCTTTTGCACGTTGAGGTGACATGGTTCTTTGCGTTTGAGTAACGTCAATTAACTGTCGCCAATAACCGGAAATGACATTGAGAGCGAATTTTCGATCGAAGCACCCAGTCCTGGGTGACCATACGCGGTCGTACGTTTTTACGATGATGTGTTTCTATTGTATCCCTCAGTAAATGAGATACAATTATGCTCAGGCTAGTTCTTCTACAACATGCTGATCGTCAGTCACCTCATATTCGATCGATTAGGCCATGAATTAATTATTCAGGTCGATCACCTTGCACCAAATGACTCCACTGATCGTCATATCCAAGCGTTATTCTTTGGCCTTCGGGCGTTTCATGGACTGTCTACGGAGTACAGCTCACACGGACCAGAGCTGACTCGCCTTACAGCAACAGACCATCCATCACATTAGTATCGAGCAGAGTCCAGGCCTAGCTGGCATGTGTGTTTGCTGTTGTATTTCAGTTGGCTCACTTGTCAGTTTCCTTGCAAACATACTTGCATGGGTATGGCGGTAGCTTTACAACCTCTCAGGGGAACCAAAGGTTTCTATGACAATTCACATCCACCAACCCTGATTGAGCTCACAAGACCCAACAACGGTTCAGACTTGCGAGCGTACCTGCATTCAACCTCCGAGTTCCGTCCGTTTGGGGATCGGAGTGATGCTGCATCGGGTTGTGTAAACCTTAACCTGGCTGATTCCGTTTCCATTTCGGGGAGCTAGGAGGTGGCGGAAGTTTCCATTTCTCTGCGTTTCTTCCGAGCTGAGTGGTGGAATTCTTACCTGGTTCATTCAACCTGGTTGTTCTTCCGGTCAACAACGGGGTTAAGCAATCACAGGCCGAAGGGTTTACCGAGAACTGCGAGGTTCCGACTGAATCTGCGTATTGCTAAGGCACTAGACAATTGTGATAGGTAAAGTGACCAAAACCTGTCGAGAGTGAAAGCAAATGGTTTACAAAAGCAAACAGAGGCTTCCATGTGACAGTCAGTGACTATTCTAAGAATTGACGGGGGCCAGTTTCACCATGGGGGCCACTTGAGCATAAAAATACCATATTATTGACTTTGTCTATGAGCTGAGCATTGATAACACGCATTGGCCACTTTATATTCGAAACGGCGATGTTGAAGCTGAAAAAAGTCAAACACGGGCTTGCCGACCCGTCGATCAGGCTCGGAGGGGACGTAGGAAGAACTTCTACTTGACCTGTTATTTGTCTTGGAGGCATGTCACAAGAGAAACTTGGTAGATACTCGCTTTAAGATTCCGATTCATCTTGAAACTTTCCTGATTTCTCCCTACGGCGTCTAATAAACCACAGCTTCCCCTGTCTGTATATCACTAATGAAGAAAGCTCAACCAGCGTCGGAACTGTCAAACTTATTTTCGAATAGTGAGTTTCTCTTGTCAGATCCCTTTTAGTCCAAGAGTTTACGCTCCCAAGCTTTCTCTGCAAGAGGTAGAGCCCACTTCCTCATCCACTCCGATCGCAGAACCTGATCAGCTGTCATACGCTCTTCTGGTCTGAAGCGCAGCATCCCTTTGACCATATCTAAAAAGGCACGGCTCTCCTCATCATCCAACTTTGCCGTCTTCTTTCCTCTCTGTATAATCAGATCAAATCGTTTCTGAAGCGGCCACACCTTCCTTTCCCCCTTTGGCTGTCCGTCCTCAGTAAATACGTTTGTTCTGGTCTCCCATTTCTCCCACCACTCGTGAGGTAACGGGCCGAGCGCGTCGACCTGGTCAGCGATCACCTCATCCTCATCAAAGAGAAAGCCGCTCATAAACGGTCCGGAACCCATGCACTCCCAGACCATGAGTCCCAGGCTCCAGATATCAGAGGAGAATGTCAGAGGCTTTGTGGAATTAAACACTGCTTCTGGTGGTCGATTCTGCAAGTGCGTGTAAGACTGCAGTCTCGTCTCCTGCGAAGGATTGAAGGCTGTTCCGAAATCGGCGAGCCACAGCCTGGCTTCGGGCAATAGAAACTCGTCGCTGGGTTTACCGAGCCAGTTTGGCGTATAGACATTCTTTGGCACTGACGGTGAGGTGACCGGCTGACCATCAGTCCTGGTCACTGGGTAAGGGTCTGGTTTATAGTATTTCTCATACACCTGTTGGATGGAGAGATGATCGAGCTCTGATCCAGGCAATTGGAGCAACACGTTTCCTAGGTGAATATCTAGACACGATCAGATGATGGATGAATAGCTAGAGGATGTAGGGCAGATACTCACCGCCATGAACGAAGCCGGCCCGGTGGACGTAGGCCGTTGCCATGATGAGCTGCGCGCACAGCGCCCTGGCCACATCAGGTTGAAAGGATATGTATCTAGACGTCTTGATTGCTTCGGAAATGCTGCATCTGGCCGGTGCAGTGACAATGCAAGAGTGTGTTCCGTTAGGTCCATTGACTGTGAACTGATCAAGTACTGGAGTGATGAGATTGCCAGAGAATTCTTTGGTTGGATTCTCGGCCAGTTTGAGGAGAATATCGCTCTCTTGAGAAACTTGATCAGCTGTGCCGACTTTGATGGCAACATACTTGTTGAGCTCCTGGTCGCGGGCAAGCCAAATAGTCGAATAACCACCTTGGCCCAGCTTATCAACTATAAGATATCGCTGGTTTAGTTTGTCGTTGACCTCAATGGGATGATATCCCCCAGGGCAGTACCTGTCAATATATTCGACATTATGGTAGAGCTCGTAGGTTGGGAGATCTGTGGTGTCTGTAGACATTGCTCTCTGACGCAGATTGTGGTGTTGGTAGCTACGCCGTGTCCAAGATGTGCAAAGCGGGAATCTTGGGCCTAGGTTGTGACAAAAACGATAGCAGCGGTAAAGCATTTCGCCGAAATTGAATCTGATGAGTTAATATAATGTTCCGATAGAGTCTCAGCCGACATATCTAAACAGAGCATGCATCACTACAAGCCAGTAGACGCCAGGTGATCTGCCAATTAAAACTCAGGTGAAAAACTGCGTTAATCAACAGAGATGTTTTTTGTTTCCTCACCGTATCAGGCAATGTGTCTAAGATACCCCACTTTATTGACTACCGCCCCGAGTAGCCGCCCGCTCGCTTGAGGAACTCCACCAAGTTTTGCTTTCTGATCAGTGATAGGCAGTATCGCCAACAATATCACCAACAGACATTACCAAATACTCACCGTTATTGGATATAATACCAACGGGCAAGGTTTACATATGCGCGCGGCTCTACGTATGCATATTGGTAATGTCGTCGGCGGTTACTTGATACAATGGACCGAAATCTTGATAGCCAAGGCACGTATGTTACTGTCTGTCAATGAGCCACCATTGATTGCGAATGTATTAGATGTGTTTCAAGAGGAGGTTTGGGCGTATAAGCTTAAATACCATAAACTATAAATTGGAAGCATTTCGCCTCCATGATTGCGTTGGGTATGCCAACTTAGTACTTTGAACGGTCAATCCTTTTAACATCATAATTACCCATCTAAAAACCCTAGACATAGCCAGACTCATCGCCCATAATGTCCACCGTCAACAGAGTCAAGTACTTTTTCCACGCACAAGCGGTTCTCTCGGACGAGAAACGAGCGGCGCTAGTACGTCTAGCATACCAGACTGCAACTGAGAAGAATCTGTTTCCAAGAATGGTCTTTATCAGGTAAGTTGGCAAAAGTCTTGCTATGGACATCCCTAAGCTTTAATCTGTCGAAAGGTCGGATGTCCATAATACTACAATCATCAACGGAAAATACCAGAAAGATCCTCTTGGAGACCACATCACAATGTGCTTCAAGGACGATGAGCATATAAAAGCAGGCACCCACGTCGCTTGCCACGGCTATGTCAAAGACAAGGCGAATTGGGAACTCCGGAAAGTCACAGACACACCCACAAAACGCGACTCTGTCCTTAAAAGGAACAAGGAACCTGTGTGGCCAGACAACGAACTTCTTGATGAGTATCCCTACGATGGATTTTACAGTCACCTTGACGGGCAGAAGGCTCCGAAGAAGAAATAGCCTTTAAATAGGCAGGGCGGCGGCGTGATCTTGGATTCGAGCTCTAGAGGTTGAATGTAGCATGCTAATAAACAAGAATTCATGTTCATTGAGGCCCGATTGAGACTGTTCATGCCTGAGTGCCCTGCTAAACAAGGCTGCTCCACGTCAATGAGATACCCCTTGGCTCTATTCACTAAAGAAATCAATTCTTTGTTTGATGCTGTTATTATTTGTGCGGAATGAAATAAACTCACAGGTAAGGCTAATAGCAGGGCTTTTTAGTTATAGTATTAATTACTTACCGTATTCTATCTTTATATAATATATAAGGTATTATAGAGAAACCCTTAATAAGCTATAATATACTATACTTTTTATAAAATTTATATTATTAAATAGCTTAGTAAAACCTAGCTTTAGGGGTTTTAAGTAAGTAAGTCTTTATTACTATTAATTATAATAGTTAGACTTTAATTTAACTATTCTAGGTTAAGAGTAATTTATTAAACTATATTACTATTTCTAGTATTAGCTAATAAAGTAATAATCCCTAGTTTAAACTATTACTTTTTTACTAATTTTACTTTATCTGTTTTTAAATATAAAGTTAATTAGGTTACATGCCCTGGTATGTGTATTTAATTAGTAAAGTTATTATTAACTTTTACTAATTAA